>JARHVA010003119.1:1505000-1525000 GCA_037957365.1 Torreya grandis
TTGCCCTTTGCCTTATATTTTGAATGGATTAGTGGATTCATTTATGTTCAAGTCATGTAGAACTAATATCTTTCTATGTTATTGACACCTTTAATTTTATCTTTGAAGGTTTTGTTTGACACATCACTTTATTCTCTTCTTAGGTGTCATGAAGTCTATCTAGTTTGATTTTATAAATATAATTTTTATGTATGAGAAGCATATTTACATCATATCAAACATGTAAAAACTTATTTATATTCATCAAACTCTCTCCAAGACTCTATTTTTCATCAAAATCTCTCATTTGGGCTTACTCCTTGTAGCTCTAAAAATGTGTAAACCTCCTTATGTAGAATAATATATATAGTATCTTGGGAAAATGAAAATATATTTTAGGACTAAAAATCCCCTTACATTTCCATGCCATTTTTCAAGATCCAACTCTAAGCATAAGTGCCCTTTTTATCTCATTTTTTCTCTTTAATCAGGGCTCTATTAGTCATCCTAGGCCTTAAAACCATGTTTTGGATCTATAGGAATCCCACACATGTAAAAATTCTAAGATGTTTTTGAATCTATTCATTTACCTCGTAAAAATTATTCATGCCAAATTTATATGAATGACACCTCATATAGACCTCACAAACAAGATTATCACAATCTTCTTTAGCGCTTTTCCATACACTTATAGCCTACCTGAGCCATCCAAGGGTTTGAAATGTTTCCCATTGAATTTTTGAAGATAATTCAAGTAATTTCATAGTTAATTTAATCCATTTAGAATAATTAGGATCATCTTCTCTCTCATCAGGTCATATTTGGTTTTCTAGGCAACTTCAAACCAATTTCAAACCTTAAGGATTATTTTATCACACTTTAGTCTAGACAATGTGAGTGTAGGCTTAGGTAGATTTGTTATATTATTTTATCACACTTTATCATCTTACCATGTATTATTTTTTATTAAATGAATATTTTCACTTGGTTATTCTCCTAAAATTCACCCTTAGATACACATATTTCATTCAGTTCTTTCTCGTGCTCTCATATAAGCCTGTAGATGTCAATGAACTGTGTGTGAGTATGCAGGGCTATAGTGGGTCTATATAGATTTATCCTTCTCTAATTTTACGTTTAATCTCTTTGATCTTAAAGAACTCCTATCACATTGTCCATCCAAACATAATGATTTTGTGAAAAGGGTTCTCACCCAAAGTGGTTTTACCTTTGGGTTCCTTTAATACTTATTCACTTTAAGCTTACTTAAGACATAATAGTGTGCACATATATTTAGTGCATAATTAGATGTATAATTATGTGCACATATATTTAGTGCATAATTATATGTCTAATTATGTACACATGTATTTGTGCAAAATCTAGTCACTCCACTATAGGTAGACCACACTCTACTATGGTTGTCTACCACTTTGTCCCCCACCTTGGTGGGCATACATGGTGCTAACATAACCCACATTGGTGTGTGCACATGGTGTTCACATACCCATTATGGGTTGTCTACCACACTCTCTCATTCCTATATGTTTAGCACTCTAGTAATGAATTTGTAATGTAAAATATGAAATCTCTAATGTTTAATGTGGAGTATGTGGAACTATTGATTTTAGTTGAATCAAGTTCATTCCATTGCATTTGTCTAACACGTTTTTTACATTCCTTGATATAAAATAGTTTATTCTTCAAGTTCATTATGTAGTATAAGATTTTTTCCATTAGGCCTTAAAATCCTCTTAGACTATCTTAGCCAAATCTTACATGGTATCAGATTAGGTGAAGAGACTTTGTATAGCCTCTTCGAATATATTCTTGCTATACTAAATATGTTATTATAATTCATCCTCTTTGGGTGGTCCTAAGAATCAGAAAGGTGTTTAAGAAATTCTAGTTTCTGGGAGGGCTTATTACTTGTGTGGTTTTTATAGACACATTATTGGAGATTAGTGGAGAAAATATGAATTCTCCATTGCATCTAGATTGTCTAAGAAATTTAGATATGGAACTTATTTTTTCCAAGTTGGACATTTGAAGCTAAATCTAATGTAGATTTAAGGTTTTTTAATAAAAAAGAACACACATGTTCTTCTTCACATAGATCTTTAACTATAACATATCATTCAAAATAATTTTGGGGTTTTCTGTGTCTCATTCTTAGCTTCCTATAACTTTATGAATTTTTGATCATTATGCAATGCAAATTTTATCTTAGTTTTACTAATTACTATTCAAAAAATAAAATGTGTTTTTCTTAAGTTTAAAAAAAAATGTTAGTTATTTATTATTTTTCCTCACCACTAAAAAATGTGGGAGTATTTTATTATTTTCTATCACCACTAAAAAAATGTGAGTTTTTTTTATGAGGTAAATAACCAAGTTTTAAAAAGATACAAGAATTGTATAATTATTATGCAAAAAATTAATAGGTAAAACAAGGTTGAGAAAACAAAAGCTAGTAAAAACTAGCTATAGAAAACTGAAAGAAATGAAAAAAGACAACAAAAAATAAGATCAATAGGGGGTCACTCTAGTGTTTCCTTCTCCTCCTTAGGTATATTATCTATAAATCCCAACTTGGACTTGGATATCTTTTCCCTTATTTGACTGATAAGTCCTTCTACACCATCATTAGTGAGGATCATGTGTATCCTTTTCTAGCCTTGGACCTGCAAGGGTGTTTTCTTGATAGGGGTCAAGTTAGGGATGTTAGGTGCGAGGTATCCATTACCTTCATCTAATTCTTAAAATGGGTCTAGAATAGCCTGATAGAATAAAATAAGGAATTAAAAATATATTCTTATTACTTAAGTATGGTGTTCCACTCTTGGATAAGGCTAAAAAGAGTCAATCCAGCCTCTTATACCCTATTGTTAACATTTTCAAGTTTTTGTTTTTTGATTTTTAGCTCATCAAACAAAAGGAATTTCACCTTCCCAATAGCCTCCATGTAGGTTCCCTCACGAAGGAATACTATATTGCACTTGGGAAAAAATAAATTAAGTGGAAGGTCTTCAATAGAAATTTTAGGTAGACTAGCTTTGGGAGTGCTAATAGATGGGTGATAGGACCCCGAGGTGGGGTCCTCCTCTTGGGAGTCCTTTAAAGTGTACTCCTCGATAGAGGACCCCACTGGGGGGACATCCCTCCCTTAAAATTTTTGATCATGCTTAACTAGCATAAGGATAATCCCTTGGTGTAGAATGGGTTTGGACTCATTGACTTGGTGGGCAAGGGATGTACATTGCAGTGACTTTAGTAGGTAAAATGGTAGGTTGATCTTATAACACAAAAAGTGGTTTAACAATAAAAAGTGATGATAAAATATTAAGGTATAATTACCTTCTAAATTGATGTATCTCATCACCTAGAGGCATACCTCTAGCCATTGTCATGGGAGATATGCCTGAGTGAAACCCATCTTATCTATTTTCATGAACTCATTTGTGTGAAAAAATCACTCAAGGAATTCCTACTTCTTGGTGTAGTATGTAAGTTTTCTATTATTATTTTTTGACATTTAAAAATGAAAATAAAAAATGCTAGAATTTTTTCACATATTAAGAAAAAATGATTTACATTCCCAATTTTTTCTTTGGCAAAGAATAAATTGCACATCAAGTTTTTTAATTCCATTTTTATTGTGAAAAAAAATAAATTGCACATTGAGGTTTTTTGACATTTTTTTCTCAACACAAAAAATAAATTTAACACAAGGCCATCTCTTTTGGTCACCCATGATGGTAAGTACCAATGCACTCTATATCCCATAATCTCATTCATGAAGCCTAGTGGGTGAGGTATGTTCTGACAAGTGTTCAAAACCCCTCATGGACAAAATTTTATTTTTCCACATCAGTGTCCCTACTTACTTTACATGCCTAGTTGGAATCATTGAATTTTATAGTGTTCACATTTTGATCAAGTCATCCTTCATTCAACATATTTCTGCAGAGTTTTTGTCTCCTTTAAGCCCCCTTATTATCACCTTGAGTTTTTTTATAATTTTTATGGTGACAAAAAAATTACTCCTCTATTGTAAATGGGTATTTCATTAAGAACTTGTATGTTGAAACCCATCTAAGGACAATTTCATGTATCATTAGCATATATATTTTTTTTCTTGATTGTATATTCATCATTTCTATCACATGTTGAAATTATCTCAAGTGTTGAAGTTATTTTGACTTGTACTATATTCACAAGGTGATGTTCGAGTAGTGGGTATGTCCACTCACACATCTATTAGTTTATGTACTTAATGGCATTTCTTTGTTTTTATGATTAGGTTTATGGGATAGTTTCTCTAACCATGTTATGGATCCATTGCACCTTGAATTCATTCTTCATACCTTCCTAACATTTGTTTAGTGACACCATCTTTGTGTCCACTTCTCATCACTTTTTCCATATCTATTAATAAACATTTCCTACATCACTTGGTGGTTGAAATGAATTGAAATTCATGAATTTTGGTAAGATTGATTGGCATCCATAGGGACCTAGCTTAAACATTATTTCAGATAAAGTCTATGAATTTATTCCATCCTCTCTTAGGGAAGAATTTTTTTCATTCTCTCTTATTCTTGAGGAGATCATTTTGTACATGGGTACCTCATCACGGCTTATATCTAGGACCTATTATTTTTTGCATGTTTTTAGTTTTCCTTCATCCTAAGTTACACTTGGGTGGGGGGGGGGTGGGGGGGGGGAGAGGGAGGTGAAAAGGATTCTCACCCGAACTAGTTTTATCTTTGGGTTCCTTCCACACTTATTCACTTTAAGCTTACTCAAGAATTATTAGTTTGCACATATTTAGTACATAATTAGATGGATAATTATGAGCACATGAATTTATGAACAATATAGTCACTTCACTATGAGTGGACCACACTCCACTATGGTTTTATACCACTTTTTCCTCCACTTTGGTGTGTGGACATGGTGTTGACATATCCCACTTTGGTGTGTGCACTAGTATTGATAGGCCCACTATGGGTTGCATTCCCCACTCTCTCCTTCCTATATATTTATCACTCTAGTAGTGAATTTTTAATTTAAAATGTGAAATATATAAGCTATAATGTGAATTATGTGAAACTATTAACTCCATTTTAATCAAGTCCATTGCATTGCATTTATATTGTGTGATTTAATCTTCAATTTCATTATCTATTATAAGAGTTCTTCCATTAGGATTTATAATCCTGTTAGGCTTTCTTATCCAAATATTACAAATCCAAACCATCATACATAATCTTCTCAAGTTATAAACCATTTGAGTTACTTACAACCAACTTGTAGGCAATCATATAATACCTTGAATACATTTAGAGTTTAGAAGTTTTTTATAAGTCATTGGGAACATAAATTAATTTCATCATAATGTTGAAGGTTTATAATATTTATTTGAAAATATATAACTTCTTCATATTTTAATGAATTTCACAAAGGCTAAGGATGGCATGTAGATATCGATTGACTTTTTGACTGTCACCCTAAACTCAAGGTTATTAAATAGAGTACATAGCATCTTAAGAAACTTTATAATTTTTTACGAATCTATCCATGGATTTCACACTTCACTCATCCCCTTGGAACATCAAATTCAATGCCAAATTTTCATTTTATGCACAAAATAGACTTAAAAGTCTAAGCAGATTTGTAGGCCTATATTTCAATGTAAGAAGCCTTTCATGAGGTTTTTTTTTGACTTTTTCAATTCGAATATCATATTACATTGCTTATATACATTTTTATGAGTTCCATAGCCTCATATAACATCTGCTAGTAAAATATAAAGGTCTTTTGAAACCATCCTTGTAGACATCCTCAAGACACAGTCTTTAAATATGGAACATGAATGCCACTATACAACCAATACAAAATAATCAAATGAATGAAGAAAATTGACTAAAGTTGAAAGATGGTGAAACCCATTAAATAAAATTGGGATGCATTAAACCTTGTGTAAAACCTTGAAATAATGAAGAAACATTAATGCATTTATCTTGTTTGAAATTAACATTTCAAAGGAGAAAAATGAGCCTCTAGCGTTGACTACCTCTTTTAAGATTGCCTTCGAAACTTATCAATTATTCAAAAAATAAATGGGATGAATATAAAAACCAATGCCAATTTTTTTTAGATTAATAGGAACCCTTCCTTTGGTAAAAAAATTTACACCCTCTCTCTCTCTCTCTCTCTCTCTCTCTCTCTCTCTCTCTCTCTCTCTCTCTCTCTCTCTCTCTCTCTCTCTCTCTCTCTCTCTCTCTCTCTCTCTCTCTCTCTCTCTCTCTCTCTCTCTCTCTCTCTCTCTCTCTCTCTCTCTCTCTCTCTCTCTCTCTCTCTCTCTCTCCCCTTAGTTGTGCCATCCACATGAAATTTATCTTTGGAAGATTGCCAATGGAGCAATAGAGAGAATAAAGAGTTTTTTTTTCATTTTTAGGACCTATACCTACAATATAAACACGTTTTTAACTTTTTTAACTCCAAAATACACCTCTATAATGTTTTCATTGGAGGATGACCTCTTAAATTTTGTAAAATTGCATAAAATTGCTTCTCAAGCATTGAAATTCAATATTATAAGTGCTCTCTGACTTGATGACATATATGGAAGTTATATAACTACCCCATGAATCTTAAAAAGAGTGCTAGTGTTGATTATTCACCTTGGAGGCTTTTTCATATGTTGAAATTAGCCGAAAAACACCTTTTTCTTCATAAAACTCTACGTTAAGGTTTTTAAACAAACCTTAAAATTTCCAAATACATTTTAAATATATGAAAAATGTGATTAAGTCATGAAATGACTTGAAGGGACATATAAATAACTATAAAATGACTTGATTGAGTCTCATTGTACCATGACATGATTAGACCATTACAAGACCAATATAAGACATTACATTAATTTATCTAAAATTACCTTAAACAATGAAAAATAAGACATTAAGAAGACATTTTAAAGTTTATTAAGGAATTAAAATGACTATGAAAAAAAATTAATACATGACCACTCATTTTTTAACCTATAGGGGTTGACATTTTGATCTTGGGGGTCAAAATTGGTCAACACTTGTTACTAGCCATTTGAGTACCTTTGTCTTGGTATATTGGTCAAATTTTACCATAAAAAGGTGTATACTCAAAAAAATTTAATATTAAGGTATATTTTAAGGTGTATTAAATTTAATCAATAGTCTATCTTGTTATATATCCCCTCCATGAAGGTTTCGTTTAGGTGTTTGGAAAAGTTAAGGTAAATTTGAAGAAATTAAGGCAATGTTTATCTTTGAAAACTATAAGGATCAAGTGAATTTTGAGGCCTATAAAATGATTCAAAGATATTTTAAGGTGTTTTATTCCTTACACATGTTTATCTAGGTCAATTCAATGTATAAATGTTGGTGGGGCTAATAAAATGCCAAAAGGATGTTGAAATACACTTGTTAAGGCATGTAAAATCAGATTTTAACATGAAAAGAGGTAGTTGATTAGCACGTGGCTATAATTTTATATTTTTATGGGGTTTTAGATGTAATATAAGGTTTTTGAATCATTTTTAGGCCCAAATATGGCAAAAACCTATTCTTCTCTTATATCGAGCTTCTTGGTAGCCTTGGAGAGTCCAACAATTTACACTCAATTCATGGAGGAGAGATAATATATTGTTAAATTATCTTAGGAAATTTAATATACCTCTATTTCCTTAATAATAGTGGCATTGGTTATCAGATATATGTCCTATGTTTTATTAACCATTATTAAGAGTATAAGGCACTCTTAACCCCTTAAAAACCACACAAGGTTAGTTTTATTCAAATATAGAGTTATAAATATTAATCAATTAATGAATATGATTATATAAGGTCATTAAATACCCAATTTATCCTATCCCACAATTATCTAACATTTTATTGGCATGTGCAGGTATGGATGAAAAAAACTTTATTTTGAGTGGGTGGCAAGCTTGCTTCAATGAACTCCAGACAGGTTTTCTTTATTGTATTCAATTTTCCTCATTTAAATAGTATATTAAAAAATTATATCAATAAATTAGTCCTAATATAATTAAATTTAAGTGATATACAATATTTGATGAAGGTTTTTCCCTTGATTCTCTCTAGCAACCTTCATGGTTCTTAGATGGATAGATGAATGTAGGTTTGTCACCACTAAATAAGATTTCAATGAATTATTAAAAGAACACATTGATGATAACATCATATAAAACAATTTAAGTGATCATTTTATTTATCAAGCTTGGTAAAATCATCCTAAACCTTTGATTTTATTTGAAGGACAAATGTCCTCCTTGATAAGACTGATAGAACAACAAGTATGCCAATAATCTATGGGTCTACACATGAAATTGCAAATATTTAATATTTATTATATGTTATACCATTGAGAAGGACTATAATCAAAATTTTAAATCAAACTCACTTTATATTATGTCATGCAATCAATCAAACTCAGTTATGAAGTGGGAGAAAGGGATGCTCTAGTCCTAAAATAGTCATCGACCAGTTTGACTGTGGATTGATGTAAGCTAAAGTAAGAAAGACTATTTTTGAATTAATTTAAGGGTTTATAAATTTTGAAAAATGTTTATTAATACAATAATAATAATGATAAAATTTTTAAATTTTATGAGAATGTCAAGAAAGCAATATAATGGTTAATACATATCAAAGAACACCTAGAGGCTTATGTCAATGAGATGGGCAAAAAATGAAAAAGTTTTAAATGAAGCATCAAGTTGTAATAAATTAATTAAAAATGAATAATGTGTGGAATTAGTTTTATAATTTTTTTAAAATACTTTATTGATATAATATCATAAGCACATTACATTCTTGGATGTAAGAGGCTTATAGGATTTTGAGGTCTAGGAGAACAACGATGTTTAGGTCTTCCATCTTGGAGAAACCAATATGGAATTTGTTTATAATTACCATAATGGTATATAAATTTTAATTAAATCCAATGAGTTTTGCGTCAAATATTTTTTATTTTAAAAGTAGTAGTATTTTCCTAAGAGAACATATAGATCGATGTGTGCAAAAGGAAGAGAACAATAATGTTAAAGTGTTGAATAGATGTTCAAATAGTTGTAAATGTAGAATAAAGGTGTATTAAAGTAAATAAATTTTATGGTATAAATATTAAAACCAAGGTTAACTCAATATATTCCAATTTCAAAATCTAGCAATCAATAAACTCAGGCTATCACCTACAATCCTGTCATGGGCAAACTTGAAAAAAGATGCACTTATGATGACAAGTGAAGTTCTAAAATAGATAAAATAGATCATAGTGATCATGGGATAGGTTGTGAAAGAAAAGACACAAATTTTATTAGGGTCAAACAATCCAAAATATATATCTTGTCATGAATTAGGCTTAAGATGCCTAAAACATCATTTGTAAACCTATCGATCTGAGAGGTTTAAACCTTGACTAGAACTTAATTGAGAGTATTCAAGGGAAATAGTGGATATTTTATGTGTTAAGGAGTTTACCCTACTAATAATGCATGGAATTACGCCATAGATCAAGATACTTTACAATATGAATAATCCTTAGGATGACTAAGCACTAAAAACCTTCTTTTCACCTAATGAATAACTAGAAGGGTCACGTTTTTGGTTAGATCTTAGAGAAAAAATTTCATGGATGGAAATGGTGTTAGGGAATGTTCTCCACCCTTCTTCCCTACAACATCCAAACATTAATTTATCTATACAAAGTTTTACCTTTATTAATCATTGTTAAGAGAAAAATAAACCTAAAAGCCTCTCTAAAAACTTTTAGGAGCTTTGTTGAGGAAAATGATGGTTTAGATGACTCTGATGCACTTCAAATTCATTGAATTAATATGGAATTATAGGTCCTAAGATCACCTGAATAAACCATTAAGTGGCATGTGTGGAGGGTAAAACTAATTAAAATAACCTAAAATGGTTTTTTGAGGGTCATTTACAAATATTGACCATGTGAAGAGGTCTAAAAATCCTATACAATCCATTCCATGGGTCTACATGATGCTAGAACAATTTTTTAAGCTAAAAATAAACCATTCTAGTGACCATATGTAATATTGAAATGGAAACTCTCAAGAAATATTGAGCATACCCATTGAATATCTTTGAAGGAGAGTCTCATGAGGATGAAAGGTTTTAAGACACCTAAAGGAGATCGAGATTCCTTTGTAATATCATTTTAAATGTTTTGAAGCATGTAAAAGGTGTTAAGAAGACCCAATGGTATCTCAATAGCATTTAAATGATCAATAATGCATCTTATCATTCCTCATCAAGTGAATAGGTTAGTTTCAAATGATTTTGATGAGTTATCTAAGAACTTGAGGAGTCTATTATACATCATTCCTATATAATATCATCATAAATCAAGTAACACATGCCAAGGAGATGGATAAAATTATTCTTATTCTCTTTTCTTGGATCGTAACTAACTTGGCTAAAGTGACACTTTTCATGGGAGCTCCTCCAATATATTTATCCTATCTTTCTCTCATTTTATCCTATATATTGAACCCTACAAGTCTTACAATGTTTCGTTTGGGTGAGTATGGTGAAGCCTTACTTAACTAAACACCTATACTATGCATTTGAATGTTGAATAAAGTTATTTATTACTTTCTTGAATGCTTTCAATTAATGTAATTGTGATTATTGATGAATGATAGTAGTAGTTCATTCAATCTCTCTCATTTGTCCTCTTACCTCACTGTAAATAGATTGTCCTCTTATAGGTCACATGGTGAGTTTGGATAACCTTTCATAGTTTAGAAGTGGATTTCAGTCATTAGTGTCTTCTTTAGGCATCTTGATTATCCTTTCTATTCAACACATTATCTATGACCTCCATGCTTAAATACTCATGCTTGAAGGTCCTTATTGAGTGATGTGACTAGATTTAGTCCTAATTCATGTTATTACTATACTATAGTCAAGTGGAGGGTGTTAATTTGGTGCATCACCCTTGGTTTAGTTTAATTTTAGTTCTCTCTCCCTCTTCCCAATAAATAATGGTTCTAGTAGTAGTTTTATGGTGATAACATTAAGGAAGCTATCCATATTAAGAAATTCACCTCAATGATTAGGCCACCCACATACTAGAGGTGTCTCCATGGTATCACTTAAGTGATGAGTCTTGGATAACCTCCTAAATGGGTATAACTTTTGATGATAATTTTTTTGGCATGCTAGGTGGGATAAGAAACTTCATCCATTAAATAGATATTGGTGTTGTTCTCAATTGAATCAGATTTTAAAGGCATGACCACAAGTACCAAAGGTGACTCTAAGTGCATTCAACTAATTTTAGTATCTTGGTTATTATTTGAAGATAGTGTTCTATCAATTTTGCCTTTCTCATGAGATTTCATGGCTGAGTTTGGAGTTTATTTTTATTTTACTAAGGTTGGTGAGTCATATAAAAAAACATATTGATGCTTATATTCACATGTTAATCCATTTCAAGCTTATGTTGATCCTTATCAGTAGTTTGTTGATCCTTACTAGCAATATTTTGAGGTATGTCAACCACATGTTGAGCCATATCATCATTTTTATCATGAGTATCATCCTTCTTCTTTGACTCAAAAACCTTACCAAGGTCACCATCATACTTATATGAATCCCCCCACCCAAATTTCTCATCCTTGATATCATATTCATCCTTGTAAATATCCTTTTTAAGACCATGTTACTCCTAGTCAACATATTCACATTTTCAATTAGTCTATCTCAAGCACCAAACAAACTCTTTCAGGCTCATAAACACACATGATGGAGATTGATAGATAAAATGAGTATGGTAGAAGTGTCCCTAGTCATCTCAATTAGAATGTGAGAACCTCATTACAACCGGTTAAGAAAGAGTGGGCACCCATTGAGATAGAGAACCAATATAGACTTACTAGTGACATGTTAGACATAGGTGGCCTAACTCAATGCATACAAGACAAGTTAGTATCTCATAATGGGAAATAGCTTTAATACTATCATCCTCATGTGCCTTCTCCTTCTCCTTCTCCACCTCAACCTTTGTTTTCTCAACCCATTCTTCCTCAAATAAATGAATCAAGTGAGCTTAAAAACCTCCCAATTCCATCACACATTTCTCAATCCTTCCCATTATGGAGTTCAATCTAAAAGAAAATTCAAAATATGAGAGATGTTATTATTAATAGGGTTGAAGAACAAGATAAATAAAAATTAGAGTGATTTATTTCTACTTGGAGGTAAAATAATGAAGATATTTTAGCACAAAACTCTATTCCCATTCATCAAGAGACCCCCAAAAGGTCATTTAAAATTCCAAGTTGGAATCAAGTGGTGACATTATGGGATAAACAAAATGGAACAAGATTAGAGTTTGAAATTGAGACAAAAGAAGAGCATTTGACTATTAAATCCCCATCCATCCCTCCTTAAGAGCCTAATACTTTCCCACCATGGAGATCAATTCAAAAAGGAATCTTAAATAAGAAAGAAATCCTTGTTGAGAAAGTTAAGGACCCTAAAGTTTTCCCATATTGGAAGTCTATTCAAGAGAGAATTCAAATTAATAAGTAAGTCAATGTGGAGAAATTTGAAGACCAAACCATATGAAAATTTGAGGGATTCATTAGTGAATTAAAGGAGGAGAGTCATAAGCTCATTAATCTCAAGATCCCAAATGTTGTTTGTGAGTTTGAGAATCTCACACTTAAAGAAGATCAATTTGAAGATTTAGTTGATCTTCAAGAAGGATATGAGGAGGATAATTTAAATGTATATGATTAATAGCTAATCATTATAACACATCATGGTGAAGAGAGATGAAAATCAATCTTTACATATGAAAAGAAATCAAGACTTAATGAGATGACAATATTGTAATCATAGGTAGGTCTTCAATGTTCAATGAATGACCAAGTGGATTAATCACAATGGCATAGATTTGATGTTGATGAGAAAGTTATGGATGACCATACAATAGTGGGTGAGATGGAAATAAAGTATGAGGAAGTTGGAGTTCCTAGTGAACTAATAGCTCATGAGGAACAGTCTAAGCATTTAGAGGTTTCAGCTCAAAACAATACATATTGTCAGAATTCAAGGTTGTAATATATCTAAACTAATTATAATTTGATATAAAATAAGAAAAGGTAAATTTATACTCTGAAATTACTTGTTTCCTTCAAGTTGATGAGCCTCTCCCTTGCCACAAAGAGAAGTTTGATGAAACATAAGAGGACCTAATTGATTTGTAAGCTAATGAAATGAATTTTAAAACTTGTTATAGGTAATTGAATAAATTTTCACTCTTATTTAAGAAGATTATAGGATGGTAAAGATAGAGGAGAAAATCTTTGGTAATCAAATCAACATGCAAAAAATAATTAGTTCTACAATTCTAACATTTTGTGAGGTATTTCCACTTAATGATGACTTACTTAGTATCTTCAAACTGGGATATGAACCTATAAATAAATTTATATACTTTTTTTCACTCTTTGAATATTTAATAGACCTCTATTGGCCTCAAAATATTAAGAAGAAACATATATTTCTTCTTGAAGTCAATCCTATATGTATGCCAGAAGCTCCATCCTAGTTTGATCAGTTATCTTGTGAAGAGGTATTGGTTGGTTATGAAGAGAATATTTGAGAGTTACATACTACCAAAAGAGCATGACCTATCACCTATCTAACCTATATGGGGGATAAAAATAATAATCCACTACCTATCATGTTTATTTTAGAACATGAAGAAGAGCCTAAACATGTTTTAGATCAGTCCAAACATATAACCCTGATCACTTATTAATAAAGTAAGGTGGAGGAGGTTTATAAGGTTGATTTTGAATAATGAGATGATGTCAATATCATTATATAGTTTCCTCTTTTCCATTCTTTCATGTCTACCATCAAATTTATTAGTCACATGACCTTAGTGAAGAAAGGTAGCTACTTTATCCTACTAGTTATTGTTTTTGTTTATGAATGTCTTTAGTTGTTATAGTAGGTTATTATAGGTTAGATTAGTTACTTATTGTCTTGTCTTTCCTATAAGTGATTTGTGGCATATTGTTTTATCTTGTTGGTTTTTTGTGTGTATGTCCTGATTTTGTATGTCTACTTTTTGTATTATTGTGTTGGTAAAGGTAATTAACTATTTCATTTGTTTTAAGAGTTAAAATATCAAGTTTCAAGTGTCAAGGTCAATTCATGTTTCATGTTGAGATATGAGGACTCCATATCATGATGGATGGACTAGATAATATATATAAGGTGCATAACAGGAATCTAATCCTCAGTTTTCATCAAAGATCTTAGCAAAAATTGGTTGCAATAGTTAAGGACAATCTAAAACATTGATTTTAGTCTTGCCTAACCTTGTTCCTAGCCTTTTGAGAGTCTTGTTCTTACTCCATTGGTTAGATTGTGTCATACGAAGGTGTCTCATCAAGTTAATTTAATATTAAGGTCTCTTTCAAGGTCTAGTAAAGTGAGAAAAGAGTTTTACTTGTCATTTATACACTCTATGAAGGTGTTTCTTAAGTGTTTAAAAAAGTTAAGTTAGATTTGGAGAAATTAAGGTAATTTTTATCTTTGAAAACTAGAAGGATGAAGTGTATTTTTAGGACTCTAATGTGTTTAAAATATATTTCAAGTTGTTTTTTTCCTTACACATGTTTATCTATGTCAATATAATGTATAAATGTTGGTGGGACCAACAAAATTCTAAGAGGATGAATTATAATGTTGAAATACACTTTTTAAGGCACATAAAATTATGTTTCATGTGAAACATGTGAATTGATTATCATGTGATGATCATGTCAACTTCCTCATGGGTTTTCAAATGCAAGATCAGGTTTTGTAAGAATTTATAGGTACAAAAAAGGTAAAAAAACCTATATATATCCTATATCAAGCTTTTTGGTAGCCTAGAAGAATCCAATAGTTTAGACTCATTTCATGTAGGAGAGATAATATTTAGTATAATGATCTTAGGGAATTAAATATAGTATATTCCATTTTTTATAGTGGTATTGGTTCTCATATGCAGGTCTTGTGCTTTATGAATCATTACTAAGAGAATAAGGAGATCTTGAATCCCTCTAAAACCCCACAAAATTAGTTTTCTTCAAATATAAAGTTATGAAGATTAATGAATGCATGTACATGATTTTATAACATCATGTAATACCTTATTTATCCTCTCACATCATTATCTAACATTGTTTTGGCACATGTAGGTCTGGATGAAGTAAAATCTTTAGTTTGAGTGGATGGCATGCATGCTTCAATGAACTCCAACTAGTGTTTTTGATTGTTTTGGGTTTCCTCACTTCAAAAGTATCCAATAAAGTTTATATCATTCACTTAGTCCTCTTAGTAATAACTTGAAGTCATAGACATCTGTTCATGGAGGTTTTTGCCTTGATTCTATCTAAAAAATTTCATGGTTCTCAGATGGCTGGATGAATGCAAACTTTTCACCACTAAATACACTTTCAATGCATTATAATAAGTTCACATTGATTATCACAACATATAACATCATTTAATTGATCATGATAATTAAAAACCTTATTTAAGTCATCCTAACCCTTCCATGTTCTTTGAAGGACATAGGTTTACCTTGGGAAGACTGATAGAACCATAAGTATGCCAATAATTTATAGGTATACACATGAAAGTGGAAGTGTTTGATCTTTATTTTATATTATGAATTTGAGAAGGGACTTAATGATGAGGTTTAATTTAAACTCACCAAACATTTTATCATGTAATCAAACTAAATAAGTTATGAAGTGGGAGAAAGAGATGTTACAAGACTAAAATAGTCATCTACAAGTCTGATTGTGGATTAATGTAAACTAAAGTAAGAAAGACTAGTTTTGTAGTGATTTAAGAGTTTATAAATTTTTATCAAACTTGAAGAATTACATAAGAATAATTATAAAATTTTGAGATGTTATGAGAAGGCCAATAAATTTCTAGAATCATCAATACATATCAAAGAACACCAACAAACTTATGTCAATGATATGGCCAAATAATAAATAGGTTTTACATGAAGCTTGAGGTCATAATAAATTAATTCAAGATACATAGGATGTGAAATTATTTTTAGGATTGCGTGAAAATCCTTTAATGATAAAAGTTCATAAGCAAATTACATTCTTGGATGTAAGAGGATTCTAGACTTTTGAGGTCTAAGAGAATAATGATATGTAGGTCTTCCATCTTTGATAAAACAATATGGGATTGGTTTATCATTCCCATAATGGTATAAAAATTTAAATTACTTCCAATTTTTATTATACATCCTCTGAGTATTGTATTGAATGTGTTTTCATTTCAACGTAGCAGTCTAGGCCTAATGAGAACTTATAGGTTTGTGTGTATAAAAGGAAGCGAACACCAATAGTTCAATGTTGAATGGATGTTCACAGAGTTTAAAAGGTATAATAAAATTGTATTAAAGTTCATAAACTTTATGGGATTAATAGGGAAATAAATACTAATTCAAGATAATCCAACTTCAAAATTCACTTTTCAATAAACTTAGACTATCACCTACATGCCTGACATGGGCAAACATGAGAAAATGTATAGTTGTGATGACAAGTGATAAAAGGGTGAAAAATATCATGGTGATAAAGAAAGAGGTTTTAAGAACATATAGATAGATGTTAATATGGTTAGACTATCCAAAATAGATAGTTCATCATGAATTGGGCTCAAGAGGCCAAAAGCATCATTTGCAGGCATGTGCATCTGAGAGGTCTAAACTTGTCTTAAAACTTCATCGAGGACATGTGCGGGAAGGAGTGGATATGGGATGTTTTAATGAGACTCCCCTAATCCAAACTTGTGGCATCAGTCCATAGATAAAGATAATGTTGAGTATGAATAATCCTTAGGAGGATTAAGCACTAAAAACCATTTTTTCACCTTGTGAAGAGATAGAGAAGGTTCAATTTTTTATCAAATATAAAAGGAAAATTTTCATTGAAAAAATTGGTGTTATGGGATTTTATCCACCCCTATTACCTATCACTTCATGTAATTAAGTCTTATTTTTATATCCTTACCTTTATCAATAATTGGTAAGATTAAAACATGCCTAAAAGCATCTATAAACCCTTCTAAGATCTTGATGGAGGAAAATCATGATTTATACGATGTTGATTCCTTTTAAATTACTTGAAATCATATGGGTGACATTTTCAAGTCATAATATAACTCGAATGAACCATTTATAGGCACATCTCTATTGCAACAAATATGAAAATGACCTAGAATTGGTAATTATAGGGTCATTTACAAGGATTTGGCTATGTGAAATAATCTTGATCAATCATGAGGGCTTGTTGATCATGGGTAGAGGTATAATAATATTAAAAAATCTATTCCATGGGTCTATCTAATTAAGGAATAGGTTTATAAGTCCTAAACAAGCCATTCTAATGACTAGATGCAATCTTGAAGTGGAAACTCTCAAGGTAGATTGAGCATAGCCATTTAATATATTTAAATGAGATTCACATGAGGATAAAGGGTTAAATATACTTAAATTACCTTTGGATTAATTTGAAATATGATTTTTAATGTTCCCACTCATATACATGGTGTCAAGATGACCCAATGGTAGCTCAATGAAAATTAAATGATAAAAAATACAACTTATCACTCCTCCTCAAGTGAAGAGGTCAGTTTTAAATGAGGTTGATGAGTTATCTAATAATTTGAGGAGTATGTTCTAAGCCGTTCCTACATAATATCATCATCAAGAAATAAACACATTATAAGGAGATGGATAAAATTATTCTTAGGCTCTCTTCTTGGATTGTAATTGACTTTGATGAAGTGACAGTTGTCATTGAAGTTCTGCAAACATCCTTCTCCTATCTATCTCTGATTTTCTCTTATCTATAAAACCATACAAGGCTTGTAATGGATCCTTTTGCTAAGTATGGTGAATATTTACTGATATAAAAACTTTTAATGTGCCTTTGAATGTTGAATAAATCTATTTCTTACCTTCACAAATCCTTGTAATCAGTGTACTTGTGTGATTATTGATGAATGCTAGTGATAGTTCCTTCACTCTCTCATAGTTTTTCCTCTCCAACCTCTTTTCAAATTTATTATCCTCTTTTAAGTCACATGATAATTTTGGATAGCCTTGGATAGTTTAAAAGTGAATTTTAGTCATTAGTATCTTCCTTAGGCCTCTTGTTTATCCCTTATATTCAATAGATTATCTATAAACTCCATGTTTAAATACTCACACTTGAAGGTTCTAGTTGAGTACTGTCATTAGATTCAAACCTAAATCATATTTTTTGTGTATTTTAGTCAAGAAGAGGGTGTTCAATTGGTGAATCACTCTTAGAGTAGTTTGTTTTAAGTTTTCTCTCACTTTCACTACAAACAATAGGTCTAGTAGTAGTTTTAGGGTGATAGCATCAAAGGATCTATCCCTATCTAGAGAATCACCTCACTAAGTAAGCCAAACATAACCTAGAGGTGTCTCCATGTTATAAATTAATTGAGGAGGCTTGAACAACCTCCTTAATGGGTGTAAATTTTCATGATATCATAATTCTCTCTTTTGATGTTCTGTGGTAAAATAATTTTGGTTAACTCTAGTGGATAAAACTTGGTCATTATCTCAATATAAGCATGTTTTGCAATAGATGTTAGGTGATAAGTTATCCAATATTATATTTTACTAAGTGAGATAAGTTGTTGATCCATCCTATTTTATTGCATACAAATTATGATTTACATTTATATTTATCATTAAATGTCATATATGATAATCTTAATAGACCTATCAAATTTTATATCTATAGTTCAACATTCATTTTTTTCAAAAAATAAGTTAAAGCACACAATCTCAAGTTAATATTAGACTAAATCCATAAAAATTGGTTGAAAATTGTTAAATTTTATTAAAATGATGTTATATGTATGAAAATTTGAATGAACACATCATTTTTGGATTAAAATTTCATAATTTATGAAGGAATTATATTGAAAACATTTTTTTGCAAATTGACATTTCCAGTATCATACCATTTTTTAAATATATGTTGAATAATTTTTATGATCATAATAATATAGATTGATTTTGTATGATCCTAACATTGTCATATGTTAATAAAATATTATTATTATTATATACAATAATCACAACTTATATGTAATTTTGGTGTGTATTATGTCTATGTATCCATCTCCACTCCTTTATGTAAAATCAATGTGGAAGAGAAAGTAAGGATGGGAGAGAGATGAGAGGAGGATCAAGATGTTGAATACAACGTACTATTTGGGCAAGAAGTAGTGGTTTTTTTAAATGGATGGAATTAAATCAATGAAAACCATTAATGAGGTAAACATTTTCAATATCATTAATCAATTATCATGTTTGACTATAAATATTTAAAATTTCCTAAACAATTTTTAACCATATTGTATTAAATTAAATATGTACAATTGTGATATGTTTTTTATCTTACATAAAAATTTCAAAGTTAATATTATTGGTATCTTAATATAAGCAATCTATAATTATTTATAACATTCACATGCAATGTGTGCATGTCTTGTTGATTCATATTTTTAATGATGTGAATTCAAGTGGGATATGTCAAGTTCAACCCACTATCCCATGACACATTAACCATAATAGTTAATTAATTTAGAGAAATTATCCAAAGTCTATGAGTATGAAAATATAGAAGAACCAGATGATGCATAACTATTTGACCATTGTGTAAGTGAAAGGACATGTAGATAGGCTAACAATGATCCATGGATAAATCACAACCACCTTTAGATCATCTTAAAGTCAATGTCATTTCAATCCAGCTAGAGTTAGAATTAAATACACAAGTTCACATGGATTCGATGTTTGAAAATTAATTTATTACACATGTGAAGACATGATCAATCTTGTAGTTA
>JARHVA010003119.1:1530000-1545000 GCA_037957365.1 Torreya grandis
TTTAAAATACACAACTCATTCTTAATTTCTTGTCAAAGAGTTGCTCCTCTTTCCTATCTAAAAGAAAATCAAGATAAATAAAAAAATCAATAATTTCAAGTCCATATATATAAGTATAAATCAAAAATTCAACTTGATAAGACTCAATTATTTCCTCAGCCATGATTAACTTATGCATTTCAATTATTTACAATTTCTTAATAGCTTTATCCTTTCTTTAACTCAACTATATAGAATCAAATCACCCAAATCAAATTGTTTGTGGTAATTGTCAACCCTACATAAATGCAAGGAAAGACTATATTTCAATCCTCTCCCATACATTGATCATAGGGTCTATTATAACCAAATGGTAATTCAATAAAATTTAATCATAATTAAAATTGTAATTGACTATGTGTTTTGATTAAAAATCATTGTTATAAAATTTATAACCTCAACAGTTTGCCGATGAAAAAAATAAAGATTTAAAAATAATGACAAATAAACCCTTACAGTCTCCAATAACAAATTATTCAAACAAATGTAAAAATTTAACAATATGCACCCAAATAATATCTTCCTAACTTAGAAGTATTCTAATTAACTCAAGTGATAGCTAATAACTTAAATAAATATATATTTATAAATAATTATAATTATTTATCATCTCATACAGTTATCTACATTATTCATATTAAGACATCATAAGTACCCCCAATCAAATATTCCAATCATAAGGTACATACAACTATAATATTACTTTTAGGCAAGTTTCTCAAACCCAACAACTACAATAGACTTAAATCCATTTTAAAATTCATTCCAAAATTAAATTACTTATGGTCAAATGTAAATAAATTAAATAATAAAAACTAGATTATTCACTATAAAGGAAATCTCTTGTTCAATCTAAGAGTTTTATCTCATCATGGTTTGTATCAAAATCTCTATGGTTTAACAGACTAATGAGGCTCTCAAGTAAAATTGGATTGACTTTTGAATGAAAGACAACTATTAAACTAAATTATCCAAAGAGCCATGCCACCAAAATTTACTACAACAAAACTATAGTCCTAAACCATCATATGATGTTATACCTAAATGCTATTAAAATGCCTCTACATTACTAGGTTTTAACCTAGAATAAACTAGACAACACATACCCATGATAGAATTTTAAATCCAACAGTACAAATCATCCACCAATTTGAAAAACATATAAACACATAGTACCAATAGGGTGTTTCCCCATTTAATGTATAAATTTTTATATGAATACCAAAAATGCATATATATGCATGTACATTAAACTAGGTAACCAGTTAATAACACTGATTAGGGTTTCAACAAACCAACACACACACACACACACACACACACACAAATGAATATTTGATAACATGAGTAGACCTTGCCTAAGGAGATTTGTTTTATTTTTTTCTTGATGACCTAGTTTGCATTGGAATTTATATTAAAAATAAGACTTATTCTCTACATAACCTCTTAGAATGGCCATGCAACCTTGCATGTGAATTTTATAGCTGGTGAAAAAATTAGAGTTTTTCAAGAGGGTATGGACATCCATCAAACCATAATCAAAATAATAAAAATATTAAATGACCTATTATATGTATGCCAAAATGTGGAAGCATAATAAATACATAAGACTTGAAGATAAATTATAATCAAATTCTATCTCTCAATACTTAGCATGGCTCGTGATGCAACTTAGACTTCCTAGCTACCACGATATCCCTTAATCCTCTTCTTCTTGTCCAAAATTACACATAAAAATAAAAACTCAATAAGCTTGGATTACCAAGGTTTATTTTTAATGCTTCTAGAAGAAATTATTAATAATCCAAAGTCACCCAAATAAACATATTTGTTGGATTTCATAAAAATAATGATTTAATTATTATTACTAAAACCAAATGTCCCTCAAACTATTTATAGTTAGATATAATTTAATCTCATTATAGTTCTATCATAATGTTGACCAAGTTAGAATCCATATTGGCATTATGCCAAAATTATCATATCAAGGATTAAAATAATTAAGCCATAGACCAAGGTACCTCTGATAAAGTGGTAAATGAGTTAATCATTTAAAACAAGAGTATACATATACACCAAATATGTCTTTTAATTCCTTATAAATTAAACACTATAAAACTTTCTCCATGCCATAACATCTTGAAACACTAGTCCAAAGGCAAAAATGGCCTCATTTCCAAAGACAAACATGAATTAAAATACTAAAATAGAGTAAGATGAGCAATGCAAGGCTTTAGTGAAGAACAAGAAAATAATTAATTATTATTGGTGTCATTTTATTATTGTGCATCAAAATCATTTATAATACCTTATAATTATCAATAGTTTAATCCCTTTTTAAACCATTTGTTGGTTCATTTTAATAAGCTAATAACAACAAGGTTGGAGAAGCAGTTGTCCATGTGTGATCCTATTGTCCAATATTATGTGTCAAAAGCAACTCATATAAGACTACGTCCACTTGATTTCAATAAATCAATAATAACTTTAGAATTTAGGTCCAATCTTAGCCTAAGGATTAACTCCTTATGAAATCAATAAGGTAGATAATAATTATAACATGAATCCCTCTTAAATTGAATATAACAAAGGGGGTAGAACAATGTGAATTACTCATTCCTCTCTTAAAGAAAATTAAATCTAATTTAGTGTGCATAATTAATGATAATTATATGATGGCCACATTATAAATGAGGTGACTTGTTAATCAATAATGATAATGGTCCATTTTCAAGGATTTTCTCACTAAATTGTATTCCTTCCCTTTCTACTGGTGGATGAAACAAGGTCATGACCTCCTTTCCCCCTTAGAAAGGTGTCATCCCAATGACTAAACAAAAAGATTGGAATAATGTTATATAAAAATATTTTCATCTTAACACATATCATTCTTTCACAATATTTTCAATCCTTCAAGGGTGGTACTTCTCAGCCTAACCATGTCAGCATTACTATTTATTAATATTATCATAACCACTTCTTTCTTATCATTAGGCCAAAATAATGGCTTTCTTCTTTTATGTGTCATTCACAACATCAAGATTGTAAAACATGGTGCGATCTACATTATTTTATATAAAAAAATTACAAAAGTATTCCACCTTGGTTGTAACATTTTTATGATATCATGCCTTAAAATGCCATATGTTTCAATAGAATTCATCAAAATCAAATATATATATATATATATATATATATATATATATATATATAGGTTCACTAGCCTAATCTACTTTTATTTAACATCAAAATTCTATGGTAAAAGTTGTTATTTTCAACATAGTAATTCATAATTTAACTATTTCCAACCACCTTTTAGGTGTGTATTTTTATCATTCTAGCTAGAAATAAGTGTTCCAAGTTATGGTGACCAAATTCACATTAACTATTTATCACACTAGGGTGATTTCAGTATTTTCTAGGCATGGATTATAATTGTTAGCTCATACAAAGATATGAACATAATTTTTTTCAGTTTAAACATTGTATTATGTATGGTAGTTCTTTATCAAAAAATAAGTAATTAAAATGGCTAATCCTTCATATTATTTCTTGGAGATGTCATCATACAAAACATGTAACTTTATAGCAGTAGTTGAAAAAATATAACGAAACTAAATTTTGAACAAAATTTCTAGATTTGATGGGGTTATTGTTAATATGATTTGGTTGTATTATGCATAACTTATATCATTCACCAACGAATACCAATCATTAGAGTAATCATACTTTTATATGCCATTTTCACTAATTTTGGTTATTCTTCATGCATAACTATTTTGTCATTCATCCCAAAAAAAAACAAAAATATTAAACCATACTACTATGGTTGCTAGAATTACATCACTCATGAGTTAGTGCAGTGTCCCACACTAACCACACTAAACATTGAAGAAGCCATCCTAGGCATTCACATGCAACACCTCCTAAGACTTCAGCATGCTCTCCATTTATTTTTGAGTTCACATAATAGTTCCATATATCTCATTCCCACCATCATTATGAACTTACTACTTGGCAGCATCCTATATTTATAAAACTACTTGATCCAGACTTTTAATTGCTCCTTTTGAATGTAAACATAAATTTTAGTCATGTTCTTAAACAAGTCAAAATATTCATTTTAGAATACTCTTTTAGGTAAAACATTGATTACATTATTCACATCATTATTACACTTAAAGTCAATACATGTTAGTATTTTAGCGAGTTTAACTTTATTTTTTATGCATAAAATTATAATGTATATGACCAATTAGTGCTTCAATAGGATACATCAAAGAAATGTTAACAAGGGTTGTTTTTACAAAAACCTCTAAGAGGTGATTAAAGGAACACTTATTTGATAAGGTGACCATTATGCATAAAGATACCAAGGCTGATGTGTGGCACTTATGGTACACACACCTTAACGAATCAGGGGGATACATCATGCAAAGGGGAAAAGTGGGTTTTCAACCTATGATATACTTCACTTTATAGCTTTTACCTTATATAAATCAATATGGACATAGTGTTTCTTCTCACTTCACCTCATACTAAATTAATGGTCAATACTATAGTATTGATGTAGTGATGCAAGGTCACACCACATAATATAACACTATACCCTCATATATTTCAATTAGTAGAGGTTGATTTCAAGAGGGGGAAGTTACATTATAAAAGTAAGTAATGAACATTTTATGGTTTTTAAATCTCATAGTTTTAATAATACATGGTACTATATATATAGACACACACACACATGAAATACTCATACAATAATGTTGATGACATGGAACAATTACAGATTTCACATGGCTTACTACATTATTAGATCACAGAGGGGTCTACACAACATATCACAATTTACATGTATGAAGGAACCACATAGGATATGATACACAAGTTAATTTAGATGTTTTGATCACTCTTGTCAGGTTATTCTCACATCTCAACAATTAAGAACAATTATCAAGGTAAATTTTGATGATGAATATTCATTAATTCTTACATATTCTAATTTTTAGATTTTGATTTTGGAAATTTTTTATCGTCAGTAGATGGGACCAAATCATCAAAATTTTATGGATATAAATATAGTTTAGGTTCATCTCTCCAACCAGTTACAATATTATCTTACTTACCTTTTAATTCTCCAAATATATATAGACCCCTAGCCCCCAATATCAACAAAGGTAACTAACAAAACCCAAACAGAGGTACCAAATAGTGAGCACCAACAATGTTGATCAACAGATCCTAATGATAGTATAGAATAATAATACATACAATATTTCCAAATGAAAGTTTCAAATGGTAGATCAAATTATAGTACTAAATGGAAATGCAAGAACATTCAATAGAATAAAACTTAAGGGCATGGGAAGAAGAAAGGAAAAAAATAAAATCAAGGGCTATATTCTCAAACCCTACTAGTACAAGGTGAAAAAGAATAATGAAACCAAGGTTGAAACCTTGAAATATATATTTTCATTAAACTTACCTTACTAATTAAAGGGTACTGAAGTGAATTTGGATGGAATGTACAATCAAACCATTGTATGTACACCTTTATATTGGCTTGGCTATCCTATAGGAACAAGTTCACATTTTGTTAAAAGAGAGCTTTCTGAATATGAAGAGAAATAAAATTTGCAAGGGATTTATAAGGGGAATTCAGATTCTATGTGTCAATAATTAACAAAAATGATGGTGCAACTTCTACAAATATTACCTTTATTTTAAAAACAAGTTGTTATGAAAAACATTAAATCAAGAACTAGTTAATCTACCTCTGGTAACTATGTCTTGTATCCATTAGATAGCTTCAAAATCCATCCACAATCATATAATATATCTAAAAAAATTGTCAATAAGGTATATTGTGATGATTCTAAGAACAATTTAGATGATAGGGACAATAAACAACAAGAGATGGCTATTAAACAACTAGTTAATTAAAAAGATGAAACCATTGATGACATTAAGATTAAACTATTGCATGGAATTTAGGATTAGTGACCACCATATAGACTGATCATAATCCTAAATTGTATGAAATAGTTCAATCTTTATGTCACCAAGGGTTTCATATTTTTTATTGACTCATCATTGTTCAATTGCCATCTCTTGTTGTTCATTATCCCTATCATCTAAATCATGCCCCATAGCTTCACAATAGACAATCTTGACCACTTTTTTTGATATATCATGTGATTTTGGATGGATTGTAAACTTATTCAATAGATCCATGACATTGGTTATCTAAGGTAACTTGAACATTTCCTGATTTAATCTTTTTAATATTAGCTTGTCAAAAATAATGGAAATACTTGTAGAGGCAACACCATCATTTTTAATAACTCTTAACACATGAAATATAAATTCCACTTATAAACCCATTGTAAATTTTAGTTTGATTCATATTCAAAAATCTCTCCTTGAGTAATGTGAACTTCTTATTTCTCCAAGATATATCCAGGCAAATCTATAGTAGGTTGTCAAGACTCAAACCTGCATTTCAAAATCCAATCATTGTACTATATACACATTTTATTACCATGGTGAATTATTGTAGTGGGGCCAAAGTGGGATGAGGAATATAATGTGTAAAATGAGGGATAAAGGCATATTTATATCGATAGGGAGGTGATCAGGCAATTGAATAATAGATCAACTACATTGGTAACTTGGAAGCTTGGTCTAGCTTCATCGTTCAACATAGTCATCTAGTGCAACCATTTAACATAGTCATCTATAAAACTCTTTTACAAAACCATTTGGTAGATCCATCTAAATAGGCCATTAAAAATAGATGTTTGGCATATCTATTCAACATAGATGTTTGGCACATTCATTAGACATAGCCATTTAGAAGATCCATTTTGGTGGATGCATTAGATACAATTGAATGATTGTATGGAAGAAAGAAAACTACATATTTTTGCTTCTTTAAAATAATCATAGATTTACCATCACCCATTAAGAATTCACCAAAGATAAAATTCAAATTTCCTAAAATTTTCTAGATATTTCCAATAGGTTATCCAATAGGGCCTCTTAAAACTAACCCTGACACTTATAGTTGAAGTACAAAGGTCCATGGATTTCACCAATCCAACTGAAGTTCATATGCCATCCCATATGACATAAAATATACAATAATGTCTTCTCTCAACAAACTATCATAATTTAAACCAATAAAACCATCATGATTTTGCCTATAAGTCCATAATTTTGGACCAAATAGTGCTTCCCAAGCATAATTTGAATTAATTTTAAATTTTTTTATAAGTATAATTAGTCACCTATAGTGACACAAAAAATAAAGAAAGGACATAAAATTTCTTTCCTTAGTTGTAAAAAAAATACTACATATAATCAATATTTGATTATTATTTTAACAAATTACCTTATTAAATAATTCAAGATAAACTAGTAGTTACCCCTCTTGATTTTCCATCACATGATAATCAATAAATCAAATTTGGCTACTTAATTCACAATATAAGATATCCTACCAATCCATTACAAATCATTAATTGAATTATTGTAAAATTTCCTTAAGACTCCTACCCATGCAAATTATAATCACCTAAAAGTGGTATTTGAGTGATAAGAGTGCTACTTGAGACAACCTATCCCTATTTTATCACTAGACTTATCCTAGAGCCTATTTTAATACTTATCCATCCTTTGTGTGGGATATATGCATCCCTAGTCATTCCTAAAGTAATCCCAAATACTCATTCTTACAAGATGGCCTTTTGTGCAAAGTGTTATACCACTTAGACACTAATGCCATAAGTAGGACAATTGTGCCACATGGAACTAATGTTTGAATAATATCACTATTATCATTTCTATCCTCTTTTCACAAATAGACATATTTTCAAATCTAAAACCTCATAGGGTCATCCTAGACCTCTTTTAGCACCCACCCAAGCAAAAAAACAATATATATACATGAATTTTATCCCTCTATCTACTAGATCTATTTTAGATGAAAAATACATATACAAAGTTAGAATAAGTACACAATTAAGATTATCAATCCATATTATTCCTTACTTTTGCATACTACCATCTATAGTATTCCTAAGCTTGGGTTACCCATATTTACAGTCTCAAGCATAGTCAAAGGACTCAAGTCAACTATCATACCATCTTAACTTGAACTTGTAGTTAAAATTATGTGGGGATAACTACATTGAGCTCGATCCCTCTTCAAAGTATTGGTATGTGTTCAACACTCATCACAATGGGGTATTGATGATGTTTAACCTACCCAATAACAAACACACATTTTATCTTATACTAACATGATGCCATAAGAACATGGAAGATTATATTTTGCTCATAAAATTAGTAAAAATAGGACATATATAGTATTTCATAACTCATGTGTGTAGGAACAAACCTCATAGATCTAGACACAGGTGCAATCAAAATCTTAGGATAATCCTGAATAGAGGACACTATTGCCAAATAGGGAAACTAACACTACATATCCAAAAATGATGTTATTATCCAATTAGGGAAATATTTTTTCCAATAATAGTGTTATTGTCCTTTTCCTCCTCTTTTCACAAACATATATCTTTTCAAATCTAAAATCTCTTAGGGTCAACCTAGACATTTTTTAGCACTTGCCAAAACAACAGAATAATATATATACATGACATTTATCCCTCTAACCACTATATGGAAATCAAATTCAAAATATATATAAAAACATAGAATAAATTTTATAGAATTAAGGTTATAAATCCATATTTTATCATACTTATGCATACTACTATCTATAACATTCCTATGTTATAGTTAACTAGATTTATAGTCTTAAGCACATTCAAATCACTCAAGTAAACTATCATACTAAATTCACTTGCACTTGTACCAAAACTTAAGTGTAGTTAAATACATCCACCTTGATATCTCTTCAGAGTATTGGTATGTAGGAAAATCTCATTACAATGGGGTGTCAAGGATATCTAGCCTACTCCACTAACAAACACACTTTTCAGCTTGTATCAACCCAATACCATAACAACATGGAGGATTAGGGTTTTCTCACAAAAATAACTAAAATAGGGCATTTATAAGGATTGAAATCTTTTGCATGTAGTAACAAACCTTATAGATGTAGACATGTGCACTCAAAAGATCATGATAGTCTTACATAGAGGACAATATAATAAAATAGGGACATTGGTGCTATTTATCAAAACATGGTGTTACTATCCAATTATGATGCTACTATCTAGGAAGGGTTTTGACACTTGGATCTTATTTATGACACTTATACTAGCCTTTCTTTAGTCTTTAGCTTCTAGGTCATTTGTCTCAGTCATTTTATAGCTAAGTTCTCATTTACATTATTTATTACCATTTTTAGAAAGGTTTTAGTCAATTTTGTAACAAATTAGTGCATGTTATTATCTTTATTTATTTTACTCTTATCTTTCACAAACATATTACTTATACTTGTTAAGTACTAGAAGGTTAAAACATTTATTAAACTTAAGTTACTTTGAATATTGTAAAAACCTTAAACCTAGATAACCCTAGGGTTTCTATTTTCAACCATCTAAGACCCTCAAATAGATTTATATTTGATATAATCATGATAATAATGATATATTAATTTAATTACTTTTTGACCCAATTTTTTTTGGCTTCCTTTGCATGCTTGTTTCCTTTCGTTTGGAATGAAGTCAAAAATGGCATAAACACATATATACATGATGATTTTAATCATTTAAAAAATATGTTACATTTCATTTTATCTTTAACATGTTATTTTCCTCTTATTTAAAAGTAAATTAAGATACAAACCCTTACATAAATAGAGGATTTCTAACATATACTAAAAACTATGTTTCAAGTTTCAAATCTTATGCATAGGAGAGAATATCCTTATCCTCTTCATCTCCAGGAGGGTGATAACTACTTTCCCTCTAACTATTTCATTGATATCACTCCTTCACAGGATGAATAAACCTATACTATTATTACTAATTCTCATACTTAACCTATCTACACCTCTACTCTACAGAATGTGAGTTACATGTTTAATCAGAAGCGACTAGGGTTTGTACTTATGAGACTTTAAGGAATAAAATTATTAGTATGAATAAACTAATATCAGAATTAAAAATAAAAAATAAAAATTATTAAGTGAAAATATAACATTATTATCAAATTAAATTACATGCACACAATCTCTTTAATAAAGAGGAAGATTGATTTTCACATCATTACAATTAAATATTATACTAAAATTTACATTTGAAGAAATAATTACTTAGGGTTTGCCTTAAAGATAAGATTACTTATTTTTTAGAATTATTTGATGCAAAGTAGGATTATTTTATCTTAGATTTTATTTATATACTGTGATCCTTCCAAGCCATAACAACCTTTTACAAGGCACCATTGTCCAAGGGAGGGATTGAGAATCAATAGGTTTGTCCAAGGTAAGTATTACTAACTCTTGATATTTAATTCAATAGATAGATATTGTATAAATAATATTTGTTTTGAATGTATAGATCCTTCATTATATTACCTATATGATTAAACTTAGTATGGATATAGATTTTTCCTTGCTTGCCATCTATCATTTTAAGTGAATTAGGGCCCCATTTTCTTATCATGACCCCCTGATTATTTATTTATGTATAACTATCCCCTTTTGTTCCAAAAGATTTGGTGAGCACTAGGTTAGTTTTATTTTATGTATGTATACCTAACTAGGGCTATTACATAGTATTATTTGCCTACACGATTTGAAAGCTATTAGCCTAAATTGGCTACCATAGAGAAGGACAATTTTAAAAAATTCTTCTAGTCTTGGTCAACCTTATAGTATCAACCAAATTTGTACCCTTTGGAAGGTAGTTAAATCCTTCCAAATTTGTAATAACATGGAAAAAATCCTAAACTATGGTTGTCTTAAACTTGGATTGAATATGTAGTTTAAAGGGCTAGCTCCCCTTAATTAATCACTTAGACTCACAAACTACTCTACCAACTTACTAGAAAAAGAGAGAGAAACATATTCTAATGGAGGTGATGCATAAAATATACTTGACCACTACCAACCAACTACAAATGAACTTAAAAAATGAGACTAACCTAAATAAACACTACTCCTAATTTACCTATCTATATAAAAATTGCACATAAAGGTTATGAAAATGCTTGGGATAAAAGGAAGAATCAAGTGTTCATACCATGACACTAGTGAATAAGATAATCACTCAACATTTACACCTCACTTAGACTCTTCAGAAGACATATAAAAAGGATTTTAAACTAAACATGAATGTTAGATAAAGATAACATACATAGGAATCAAAGATTATAACATGATAAGATTAACTAACCAAGAACACACATTGAACTAGTTAAAGGAAGAGGTAACATCAAAAGTTTATGATTGATCAAATTCTTAGATATGGGCATGGTTTTTCCATACTCAGGTGGAGGATACCAACATATCCTATCAAGGTTGAATATATTTAGAATTGAGAGAGAATAATGGAGAAGGGCATATGAGAGAGATATGACAAGTGTCTTTTAAGGAGTTATAATAAATAAGGATTTAGAAGGTTATCTATTAGGTATTCAAGTACAAGTGTTGATCTCTTAAATATGCTTTTTTCCTCTAAGCATCATGGTATTTTTAAACCTTATTTTATCACTTGTCTTTCTCTTTAAAACTACCCTTTACCTTGGATTGTGAATAGACAAGTAACTTAATTTATGGTCATGCCATTTTGAATTTATCTCTTTATATTCTCTTGATACCTTTCATTTTATATCTAAAGGTTCCATTTGACACATCACTTTATTCTCTTCTTTGGTGTCTTGAAGTTTATCTTTTCATGTTAAGCCAATCTTGGCCAAATAGATCAAAACATGAGTGTGATTTTATAACAACCATTATTATATATGATAATCATCTTAAAATTATATGAAACATGTAAAAACTTATTTGGATTCATCAAACTCTCTTGAAGACTCCATTTTGTATCAAAAGTTCTCATTTGTCCTTATTCTATCTAGCCCTAAAAACATGTAAACCTCCTTATTTATAATAATGTGAAGATAATATTGGTGAATTAATAATTTATTTAAGGACCCAATATTACCTTATAGATCCATGCCAATTTTAGGGATCCAACTCTTAGTGGAAGTGTCTTTTTTTATCCATTTTCTCTTTCCAAATAGGTATCTATTAGTCCTCATAGGCCCAAAAATTGAGTTTTGGCTTTGAAATCTTCTCATACATGTAAACCATATGATAATTATTTTATTTAATTCATTTATCTCATAAACATTCTCCATGCCAATTTTTTTGGCCTAATACTTTGTACGAACCTCACAAACAAGCTTATAACAATCTTCTTTAGTCCTTTTCTATACACTTGTAGCCTGGATGTGATAACTAATGGTTTCAAATGTTACTTAGGGGAAATTTTAATATAATTAAATTAATTTCACATGTAATTTTATCTTTATATATTCATTATGATCATATACTCTCTCATCAGGTTAGATTTGGTCTTCTAGGCAGCCTAAAACCAATTTCTATCCTTAAGAATTATTCATAGAGAGCAGGGATATAATTATCATATTAATTCCAAAATTTTAAATTAAACTAGGGTAAATAACTCTCCCTATGATCCCAATTTACCCTTCAATCTCTCCTTACTATACTAAGCATGAAAAGATAGCTTCTTGGGTTGGTAGACTACATTCTGTGAGGTCAAGAGAGAGAGAGGTTTCTAAAAGTTATTCTGAATTTATTTTTGACTCCAAACAACTCAATGAGTTATGAAATATTTAATTTGAATTCTTTTTAATTACATTTTTATCATTTATATTCATAAACCTACTACATTTTCCATTTACCCATACATAGGGTTCTCAAGCAAATTATTATCAGTGACTCTAGGTGACCATGAGCTTATTTTATCTTTTTAGAAGGTTCTAAGTGTTAATATAATGATTTTATATATTAATTATCACCTCATAATTTTAATAAAATTTATTATATAATATTCACTAGATAAATCTTCCATCACAAATATACACACACAAAACTGTGTATACAGTTTTAGAATCAACGGGCCTAAACAGGGCTCTTAACCTCATTATCCCTTTATACCAATTAGGAGGATCATATGTAGCTTAATATTTATATTTATAATATATTTTTCATATGATTTGATTTTATATAACCTCTTTGTCTTCAAACCATGCAGTCCCTTCTCTCTCTCTAGAAGGCAAGTATAGAAGAAGACTTTGCTAAGTGTATGCAGGGGTCAAGGGCATTTTGTTTTTCATCATGTCTTTCACCTTATTTTTAGGTTTTATTTAACTTTAATTAATCCATTAATTTTCATTTTATCTAAGACTCCAACATCAATTTTTAACATACGAACTTCTTCTCATGTTTTAATACCAACTGAGCTACGAATAAGTCCTAACTGTGCCAATCTAGACTGTGTGAGTGTAGGCTTAGGTTGATTAATCATATTATTTTATCACACTTTATGGCCTTTCCAAGTCTTATTTATTATTTAATTAATATTTTATACTAGTTATTAACCTAAAATTCAACCTCAAATGCACACATTACATTCAATTCTCCCCCTTGCTCTCACATAAGCTTAAGGATGTCAATGGATTGTGTGTGTGTATGTATGGTTTTAGTGGATTTTTATAGATATATCCTTCTCTAGTTTTAATTTGAATATATTTGGTATTAATTAAATCCTACCACTCTATCCATACAACATCCAAACCCTCATACATCATCTTCTCAAGTTAGAAACCATTTGAGTCACTTACAACTAGCCTATAGGGAGTAATGTAATACCTTGTCTGCATTTAGAGTTTAAAACATTTTTACAAGTCACTATAAACATAAATTATTTTGATCATAATTTTTCAGGTTTATAACCTTTATTTTAAACACTGTAACCTTTTCATGTATTCATGAACTTCATAAGGGCTAAGGCTAGTTTGTAGGTATGAATTGACTATTTAACCATCACTCTAAATTTTAAGCTATTGAATAAGATACTTATAATCTTAATAATCTTTATAAAGTGTTATTGATCTATCCATGGAATTCAAACTTTGATCATCCACTTGAAAAATCAAACATAATGCAAGAGTTTCATTTTATGCTCAAAAGAGCCCTACATGTCTAGGAATACATGTAGGCTTGCATTTCAATGCATGAAGGCTTTCATGAGGTTTTTCTGACCTTTTATAATTTTTAGATCATATTTAATGGATTATTAACATTTTTTAAATATTTTTATACCCTCATAAAACATTTAATACTAGAAGATAAATCTCTTTTAAAACCATCCTTGTAAGCATCCTTAAGACAATCTTCAAATATTGAACATGAATGCCACTATACAACTAGTATGGAATAGTTAAATGATTAAATAATATTGAATAAAGTGTAAATATGGTTAAACACATTAAAAAACATTTTTATCTATTGAATCCTATGGAAAACCATGAAATCATGAATAAACATTGATAGTCACTTGTAAACTATGCAAAAGAGTAGCTTTCTTTCCCATTTAAGCCCACATGTACCAAATAAGACATGGATAAATGTAAAAGATGATTTTATAGACCCTTAATATCTTATTAAAATGATCTCATGCATTCATGTTAAATTAAATTTCCATTTCAAAGGAGAAAAATGTGTCTGTGGGGTTGACTATCTCTTTCAAACTACCCTAGAGTCTTAGTGATTATTCGTAAAGGATATGGGATAAATATAAAAACCAATGACATAATTATAGAGCTGATTAGAACCTCCTATTCTGGACAAAATTTTATACCCTAACTCTTATCTCTTTCGTAGTCATACAATCCACATGAAATCTTCTTTTCTAATCTTAATAATGGAGTGATGGAGAGAAGGCATCATCTTCT
>JARHVA010003119.1:1547500-1595000 GCA_037957365.1 Torreya grandis
ACCATGTTCATCTTTGGTTATTACAAATGGTTTCCCAAGCCTCCTTTTATAGAATTCTAAATGACCTTTGGCACTCACCCTTTGTGACCTTTCAATGCAAATGGAAAATTCCACCAAACTTGCATGACCCTTTAAATTATTTCATATGAAAAGTCACATGGTGACCCTTCATTGGAAAATGCATCATTTCCTTCTTTTGTCTTTATCTCACAACTCTTCAAATTCCTCAAGGTGACCCTTCATGTGAAAATGCATCATTTCCCTCTTTTGTCTTTACTTGTTGACTCTTTGGCTTCCTCATGGGCCCTATTTTGTCTTTATAAAACCAAAAATATATTTGTTAATATCTAATCAATATTAACACACTTTAGCCAAGATATGAACATTAAAAACACCTTTAGACATTCAATGCTATATTGATAGAATTTTGACAACAATGACAATATTTACAATGATCTCATACTTTGTCATTGATGGTAACCTCACACTAAAAATGCCACATCCTGAAACCTATATTGCACATCCCAACCTACAGATACTACAAATTAAAAAACATACAGTAACTCCCCCTTACTATAGCAACCTATTTTCTAAAAATGTTCCATACCTATACCTATACTTGTTCCTATAAGTTTCCCCCTCAATTGATATACAAATTAATCTATCAACTCACCTTCATGACTTTCTTGTGATGCAATACAACCAATATCCACCATGCTTCAATTTTTTTAATGAAAAGTGCCTCCTTAAAGCCTAGAAGGGACACCCCATATAAAGAGTCCTCTAAAAAAATCTCAAGAGATGCCCACATCTCCTCTATTACTTCCTTGATCTTCTTACAATTTTCTCTAGAATCCATTTAAGCATGTCTACCTTCTTTGACTCACTATCCTCAACATCCATGATGTTGTTCATCTTCTCAACTCTTGAAACTATCTTATCTTGACATGGCTCATGCTAAAATGTAACAAGAGATTCTCTTTGATCTGCAAGCAGCTTAGGACTAGTATTCACTATCTTTTCTTATAACAAGAGTTCCACATAATCTTTCTTATCTGATTCTTTCTCCACTATAACAAGTAATTTATTCTCACTCTTAGACTCAACCTTTACTATCTTAGGTCTCCAATCTTGAGTTTGGAAATTCTCATACCTTTTAGGGGCTTTGTATCCTTTGACATGCCTTGAAAATCTCTTTACTCCATTTGGACATAATTTATTAATATGTCCAACCTTATGACAATAAAAATTAACAACATTTCTCATAACTTTTGCTTGAAGATGACTAAAATCTCTATTTAACTGATTACTTCTCCTCAAATAATCTTTTTCCCTATGACCAACATGATGACAAATAAAACATTAGCCATGAAAATAATTTAAAAACCTAAAAGCATTCACCTACCTGATTGGCTTCCTCAATTTAACTTTAAAACTTGCATCCTTCTTACCTTGGATTGATATTTCATGATCTTTCTCAACCTTGATTATGAGCTTCTCATGGTTATCCTTTAAAAAACCTAACTCAACCTTCAAATGATTACACTCTTCTTCTCTTGATTTTAAACTTGAATATGCAACCTCTATCTAGTTATTAAGATCTTGAATAAACGTCTTATCTTCTATTTCTTCTATAGACAACTTAGAATCCAATATACACGCCTATTCCTTAATATCCTCGACCATAGATTTTAACTCTTGATTCTCCTTCTTTAGCTGCTTGGCCATCTTGATTTCCCTGATCTACCTTCAAGCTGTTAAACTCTTTTCAAAAGAACCTACTTTAATACTAATTATTAAGCACAGGATATATTTTTTACTTAATAAAATTCCTTTAGTTTAACCACTTAGTCATGCATTGAAGATATGCAATAAAAATAAAAGCAATAACATGCACCACATGAGAGAGAGAGAGAGAGAGAGAGAGAGAGAGACCAGATTTTATGTGGAAACCCAAAGTGGGAAAAACCATGGAGAACAATCTCAAGTATATAAATGAGCACCAACTAAAGTTTACAATGTTCATAAGCACCAACTTACAGGAGTACCAACCACTTTTATAAGTACCAACATAGTAATGACTTGTGAGCACCAACCCATAGGATCACCAAACCCTTTGCTGAGTACCAACACAACAATGATTTGTGATCACCAAACCCTTTATATATAAAACAAAAACTATCTCTCAATGTTTCTTTCTCAACAAATGATAACACACTACTATATCTCTTTTTCTCTCTCTTCTGCTCTTTTAAGCTAGATATAATAATTAAAAACCATGCTCTTCCTTGCTTATTAAAAATGGCCTCCAAAGCCTCATTTTATATCATTCTAGATGGCCTTTGGCATTCACCCTTTGTGACCTTTCAATTCACATAGAAAATGGCACCAAAATTGCATGACCCTTCAAATTCTTTCATACGAAAAGTCACATGGTGACGTTTGATTAGAAAATTCATCCTTTCCCTCTTTTGTCTTTATCTCATGACTCTTCAAATTCCTCAAGGTAATCATTCATGAGAAAATTCATCCTTTCCCTCTTTTTTATTTACTTGGTGACTCTTTGACTTCTTCATAGGGCCTCATTTGTCTTTATGTAACCAGAAATATATTCATTAATATTTAATTAATATTATCACACTTTAGTCAAGATATGAACATTAAAAACACCATTAGACATTAAATTATATATTTCTATACTTTTGACATCAATGACAATATTTCAAACAAAATCATTTTCATCATACTCTCCTTGAACCTCATTTGCAACTGTAACATTTTTTTCATTTTCTTCCAATAGAATATGTTTCTCTTCAAGAAGCGATGTGGTGGGGTGTGATGGATATGTTCATGAGTTGGAGAGGGAGTATAAGGTATGATTGATGTCTCATGGATTTTATATGGAATGAAATATTCTTGTAGGAATGATTCAAGAGAAAGAAAGTTTGGTTGGGCTATGAGTACCTCATCCTTCTCAACAAGCACTTCATCTTTATCATAGCCTTCTTGAGGATATTAAATAGATGCAACTTGATTTTCAATATTCTCAACTAGGAAATTCTTATTGCTTTGGAAAACTTCTTGGATAGACCTCAAAGATGGAAAATCTTGAACTGATTTAGGAAGGGTAAATGGGTCTTCAATAGGTACAATATTTTCTTTGATTTCAATCTCCTGATCTTGGTTTGACTCAAGTCCCTTCATTTTCAACTCTAATATTTAATTTTCTTGCCTATACTCTCTTGAAATATATTTTATTGAATGTGATTAGTAACTTCATGTTGATAAAGAGCATAGGAAGGATTATATGGAATGCAAGAGGGCTCTTGAGGAGGGATGGGAGGGATTTCCAGAGGTTTAAATTATTCCTTCACTTAAAATCCCAAATCTATGCTTATTTCATCTTTATTACTCAATTATTTAGCCACTTTATTCCATCTTGCTGTCTTCAAAGACTTCTTTGGGGGTTCTTGAGGAAGAGAAGTAGAATCTGGGTTCTCAAAAATAGGCTACTAAAAAGTAATCTCCTTCTTTCTAAAAATCTCTTGGATAAAATTCGAAGAAGGGAAAGTTTGAGAGGTATGTGAAGGACTTAGAACACTTATAAGTTCACTTGAAATGGTTTATTTGGAAATAATGGATGTCAAATTTGATTTATAATATGGTTTATATGAAGACACATGGGTTTGATAGCATTGAACCTAATGTTCTTCATGAAATCTTGATTTATCTTTTATTCTTCGAATGATATGACTTACATCTAACATTTCACTTAAGATGTTTTGCCATTTTTTTCTCTCAATAGGTTCCCATCATTATTTTACCAAATATAATTAGTCTCTTATATTATTAATGAAATTATTATGGACACCTTGACCATATTCCTTTTCTGTGTTAAGCCCTACCATAGACCTTTGATATCCCAAGAGAGTTTTTTCAAAAACTTGAAATGTATTGATTTGAGAAGTGGCTATGTTGGATAGGGACATATTTAAATTTAGAAGGGTGATCATAGGACTACTATGAATAATTAAAAGGATGATAAGGATCATAATGAGGCTAATATATATCATAGTGAGGTTGATAAGACTCATCATAGGGATGATAATTAATATCATAGGCTTGAGATGCCTCATCGACTTGCATAAAATTTAACTCTATTTAAAACTCAACCATAAAAAACCTCATCAAGATAATAAATTTAAGATATAACTTAATTTTAATAAGTTATTATGTTTCTATAACCATATAATTGAGAATGGAGTGTCCACTAATGTTTTGAATGCCTTCAAAAGTTGATATGTAGAATAAAAACACCAATAATCCTTCCAATACTTTAGACCTTAGTTCCACTAGGAGTTCAAAAGATGTATCAAACAAATTTATACCATTTGGAACATATTTAAAGCCTTATAAATTTGGAATAACATGGAAATAATACTAGGTTATGGGTGGTAAAAACTTGGACTGAATCTCTAGGTTAAAGGGTTTGCTCCTCTTGATAAATCACTTAGGATCACAAACTACTTACCAAATTGTTATAAAAATAGACATAAAATTATTTTATGGAGGTGATGAACCAAACATAATTTATCACTGATAAATAACTATAAATTCACTTCGAAAGGAGACAAACCTGATCAAACACTACTCCTAATTTTCCTCTCTACATCAATATTTCACATGAAGGTTTTGAAGAATGCTTGGGCTAAGAGGACGTGTCAAGAGATAATAGCATGAAATTAATGAATAAGATACTCACTAAAACTTTAATCCTCAATTAGACACTTAAAAATAATGACATAAAGGATTTGAAGCTAAACATGAATGCTAGACAAGGACAACATACCAAGGAAGCAAAGCTAGTAAATTGATAAGATCAACTAATCAAGTACACACATTGAACTAGACAAATGAGGAGGTAAAATTTAAATTTACCATTAATAAAATTATTGAAAATGGGTATGGATTCACCATACCCAAGTTTTGGGTACCAACATAACCTATCAAGATTGAATATAGAGAGAAGTGATAGAGAAGAAGGGAGAAGGGCCTAGGAGACAGAGATGACAAGTGTCTCATATGGAGTTACAATCAATAAGTAGTTATAATTTGATCTATCAGTTCTCAAATTATATGTGTTTATCTCTTAAATATGTTTTTATCCTCTAAGTGGAGTGGGAGTTTTAAGCTTTGTTTTGACACCTTGCCTTGCTCTTCAAAATTACCCTTTGCATCAGATTTTGAATGGACAAATGGATTAATGGATGGTTAAGTAATGTATAACTAATCTCCTTTTATATTATTAACACCTTTAATTTTATATCTAAATGTTTACTTTGACACATCACTCTATTCTCTTCTTAGTTGTCTTGAAGTCCATCTTGTCTTACTACACCAACCTTGGCCAAATAGCTAGAAACTTGAGTTTGATTTTATAACTACCATTTTTATGTATGATAAGAATCTTCACATCATATCAGACATGTAAAAACTTATTTAGAGTCATCAATCTCTTTCCAAGACTCTATTTTGCATCAAAATCTCTCATTTGGGCTTATTCTTTATAGCCCTAAAAATGTGTAAACCTATTTGTGTAGAATAATATATAGATTAATTTGGTAAAAGGATCATATATTTTAGGAATTTAAATCCCCTTACATCTCCATGCCAATTTTTAAGATCCAACTCTAAGTGTAAGTGTCCTTTTTAGTTCATTTTCTCTCTTTAATTAGATCTATATTAGCCCTAAACTAAGTTTTTGATATACAAGACTACCACACATGTGAAAAATATAAGAAATGTTTTAATCTATTAATTTAACTCCTAAACATTCTCCATGCCAAATTTAAATGGTTTACACCTTGTATGGACCTCATAAACAATCTTCTTTAGCCCTTTTCTATACATTTGTATCCTACATGTGTCATCCACGAGTTTTAAATGTTTCCTAAGGAAGTTTTGAATATAATTAAAGTAATTTCATAGGTAATTTAATCCATATAAAATAATTAGGATCATTTTCTTTCTCATCAGGTCATATTTGGTATTCTATGTAGCTTGAAACAAATTTCAAACCTTAAGGATTGTTCATAGAGCTCAGGGCTCTAATTGTCCTATTAATGCCATAAGTTACATGTAAATTAGGGTACATAACTTTACCTATGAGGGAAAGGTGACATATAATATCTCCATGTTGTACTAAAAAAGTAAATATGACTTCTTATGTTGGTATACTGCATTGTGTGTGTGTGTGTGTGTGTGTGTGTGTGTGTGTGTGAGAGAGAGAGAGAGAGAGAGAGAGAGAGAGAGAGAGAGAGAGAGAGAGAGAGAGAGAGAGAGAGAGAGAGAGGTTTTTAGAAGGTATTATGAGTTTATTATTTCCTCCAAAAACCTCAAGGGGATCTAAAATATTCATTTTGACTTGTTACCAATGACATTATTATCATATATCTTCATAAACCTGCTACATCTTCCATTTTCCCATACCTAGGGTTCTCAAGCAAACTATTTTTAGTGACCCTAGGTGACTATGTGGGCCTATTTTATCTTTGTATAAGGGTCCAATTATTCATATAATGATTTTATATATTAATTATCTCCTCATAAATTTCCTCAAATTTATTTTATGATATTTAATAGATCATTCTTCCATCACAAATATACACATAGAATTGTGTGTAGGGATTTAGACTCAATAGGCCTACATAAGCTTCTTAACCTTGCCATCCCTTTATACTAACTAAGAGGATAATATGGAATTTATGATATATCTTTAGAATATAATTGTCATATAATTTGATTCTATTTGACCTATTTTTATTTAAACCAAGTACACCTTTCTCTCTCTATCAGGAAAGTTTAGAAGAGCATTTGGCTAAATGTATGCAGGGGTCAGGGGCATTTTGGTTTTTATCATCTTTTTCACCTTATTTTTAGGTTTCATAAAATTCTCATGACTCTATTGAATTAATTTTTATCCTATAATCCAACATCAATGTTCAACATATCACCTTCTTGTCAATTTTGAAGAGCAACTCAACTACTAGGCAATATTGACTATGCCAATCTAGACATTGTGAATGTAGGCTTAAATAGATTTGTTATACTATTTTATCACACTTTATGGTCTTACCAGGGCTTATTTGATATTAAATTAATATTTTATCTTATTTATTCTCCTAAAATTAAACCTTAAATACACACATTACATTGAATTCTTCCCCTTGCTCTCACATAAACCTGTAGATGTCAATGAACTATGTGTGAGTATGCAGGGTTATAATGGGTCTGTATGGATGTCTCCTCTAATTTTCCTTTAAATATCCATGATCTTAAAAAACTTCTAGAACATTTTCCATCCAAAAATAATGATTGTGTGAAAAGGGTTCTCACCAAAAGTGTTTCTACCTTTGGATTCCTTTAATACTTATTCACTTTAAGCTTACTTAAGAATTAATAGTGTGCACATATATTTAGTGCATAATTAAATGTCTAATTATGTGCACAATCTAGTCACTCCACTATAGGTGGACCAAATTCCACTATGGTTGTCAACCAATTTGTCCCCCACTTTTTTGGTTGTACATGGTGTTGACATAACACACTTTGGTGTGTGCACATGGTGTTGACATACCCATTACGGGTTGTCTACCACACTCTCTCATTCTTATATATTGAGCACATAAGTAATGAATTTGTTATGTAAAATATGAAATATGTAAGATGTAATGTGGATTATGTGTAACTATTGATTCTAGTTAAATCAATTTAATTCCATTGTATTTATATAGCATGAATTTTAGATTCCTTGATAGAACACAATTTATTTTTCAAGTTCATTACATATTATAAGACTTCTTCCATTAGGCCTTAAAATATGGTTAGACTACCTTAGCCAAATATTTCATGATATTATATTAGGTGAAGTTCCTTTATTTATCCTCTTAGGATATATTATTTCCATACTAAATATTTTATTCTAATTCATCCTCTTTGGGTGGTCTTCAAAATAAAAAATGTGTGCAAGAAATTCTAGTTTTTGGGAGGGTTTATTATTTGTGTGTTTTTTGTTGCACACACATTATTGGAGCTTAATGGAGAAAATATGAGTTCTCCATTACATCTATAGTGTTTGAGAAAGTTAGATATGTAACTTATTATATCCCAATTAGACATTTGAGTCTAGAACTAATGTAGATTTATGTTTTTTTAATTAAAAAAAAACACATCATTCTTCTTCACACAGATCTTTAACTATAACATATCACTCAAAATAATTTCTAGGTTTTATGTATCTCATTCTGAGATTCCTATAATGTTATTAATTTATGATCATTGTGTAATTCAAATTTTATCTTAGTTTTACTAATTGTTTTAGATTACGGTAAAAGAAGGTTTTGAAGGGACCTCAAAACCCTTTAATAGAATGAAGAAAGATAAAGCATTAACAACCACCAAGAAAAATAGTCCTAAAACCTACTATAGAGCAGCATCAAAATCAGGTTTTACAGGGACCTGAAACCCCAAACATAGACCAATAAAAGTACCCAAGTTTTATAAGGACCTAAAACCTCAAAGAACTTATAGCATAGGGTAAAGAATGTAAATATATATATATATATATATATATATATATATATATATATATATATATATATATATATATATATATCTTTAGCATTCTACCCTGGCCAATAATGCATGTTTCCATTACAATAATGACACACAAGCATTTACTGAGACATTAAAATTCCACAAAATAGCTTTAGTTTCTCTATCCCTTTGATTTGGTAGAGACACTGTCAGATCCAGCAATAATGATGGCCGTAGCCATGTGGAGAAAAAGGCTGTGCTCCACCACGCCCTCAAACCCTAAAATTGCACTACATGTAGTCTTGGCATCCTTACCCTAGCGGATACCCCTTATTGAACACTAGAACTGCATTGTTCAACCAGTTCCACACCCCACTTTCATGATCCATGTTCTGTGCCCTGATTACATTCTATAGCTTTGATAGCCACCTCAGGAATATCCCACCATATTTGTATAGAACCAGGGCGTAGGATGTTTGACAAGTTTTGAGCAAAGGAGATTTCCCCTGGTCTATTTTCTCAGCCATCATCACCCACAGCCATGCCACTGTAGGGGTGGCCTTCAACAAGAACCCTAAATTAGGTGTCATGGCCCTCAATTTGGTGCTAAACAAAATGAGTTTTTTTAAGTTTTTTTTTTAAAAGTGAGTATTTTATTATTTTTCCTTACCACTAAAAAAAAGTGGGAGTATTTTATTATTTTTTATCACCACTAAAAAAATATGAGTTCATTTATTTGATTTGGTAAATACCCTAGTTTTAAAAATATATAGGAACCATAAAAGTATTATATCAAAAATTAATAGGCAAAACAAGGTTGAAAAAATAAAGGCTAGTAAAAACTAGCTATAGATCACCAAAAGCAATGAAAAAATACAACAAAAAATAAGATCAAGAGGGGGGCCCTCCAATGTTTCCTTCTCCTCCTTAGGTATATTCTATATAACTCCCTACTTGGACTTGGATATCTTTACACTTGTTTAATTGCCAAGTCCTTTTGAACCATCATCAATGAGGGTCATGTGTGGCCTTTTCTAGCCTTGGGCCTACAGGGGTGTTTTCTTGATAGGGGTCAAGTTAGGGATGTCAAGCAGGGGGGGCTCTATTTGTGGAGTATTAATTACCTTCACTAACTTATTAACATGGGTCTGGTATAGATTAATATAATGAACAAAGTAATGAAAAATATATTCTTCTTGCTTGCATAGGGCATTCAACTCTTGGATAAGGTTCAAAAGAGTCAAATTGGCCTCTTATACCCTGTTATTGAAGTTTTAAACTTTATATTTTTTGTTTTTTATCTCATTAGATAGAATTAATTTTCCCTTCCCAATGGCCTCCATGGAGGTGCCCTCATCAAGGAAGACTAGCTTGGGCTTGGGAACAAATAACTTAAGCAAAAGGTCTTCAGTAGAAGTTTTAGATAGACTAGATTAGGGAGTCCTAATATATGGGTGATAGGACCCCCCAGTGGGGTCCTCCTCCTTAGAGTCCTTTAGAGAGTAATCCTTTGTAGAAGACCATCCTGGGGGGACCTCCCTCCCTTGAAAAATTTGACCATGTTTAACTAGCATAAGGATAAGCCCTTGTTATAGAATGGGGTTGGAATTATTGACTTGGTGGGCAAGGGATGTACATTCCAATGACTTTAGTAGGTAAAATGGTAGGCTAATATTAGAACCCAAAAATTGGTTTAATAATAGAAAGTGATGAGAAAATATTAAGGTATAATTACACTCTAAAGTCATGTATCTGATCACCTGGAGGCATACCTCTAGCCATTTTCATGGGAGATCTACCTAAGAGAAACCCTTCTTATATGTTTTCACAAACTAATTTATGTGAAAAAATCAAACAAGGAGTTCTTACTTCTTGGTCTAGTATGTAAGTTTTATATTATTTGTTTTCTCACATTTAAAAATAAAAATAAAAAATGTCAGTGTTTTTTCACATATTAAAAAAAATGATTTACATTCCCAGTTTTTTCTCTGGCAAAGAATAAATTGCACATCAAGTTTTTTAATGCCATTTTTTCATGTGACAAAAAATAGATTACACACTATTTTTTTTTGACAATTTTTTCTCAACATAAAAAATAAATTGAACACATGGCCATCTCTTTTGGTCACCCATGATAGTAAGTACCACTACATTCTAAAACCCATAATCTCATTGATGAAGCCTAGTGGGTGAGGTCTAGTCTAATAGGTGTTCAAACCCCCTCATGAGAAAACTTGTATTTTTCCACATCAGTGTCCATACTTAGTTTACATGCCTAGTTAGAATCATTGAATTTATCTAGTGTTCACATTTTGATCGAACCATCCTTGTTTCAACATATTTATCTAGGGTTTGTGTCTCCTTCAAGTACATTTTTTAGCACCTTGAGTTTTTCTATAGTTTTGTTGATGACAAAAGAACTACTCCTCCATTATAAATGGGTATTTTGTCAGGAACTTGTATGTCAAAACCCATCTGATGATAATTTCATGTCTCATTAGCATATATTTTAGTTGTTTTTTCTTGGTTGTATCTTCATTATTTCTATCACATGTTGAAATTCTCTGAAGTGTTGGAGGTATTTTGACTTGTACTAGTATTCATAGGGTGATGTTCAAGTAGTGGCTACATCTACTCATATATCTATTAGTTTATGTAATTATTGGCATTCTTTTGGTTTATGATTAGGTTTGTGGGATAGTTTCTTTAACCGTGTTATGCATCCATTACAACTTGAATTCATTATCCATAACTTACTAAACTTTGTTCAGTGAAACCATCTTTGTGTCCACTTGTCAGCACTTTTTCCATCTCCTTCAATAGAGACATGCATTTCTACCTTGTCCCAGTTTAGTATTCAGGGTGGATGTTCATAAAATACTTCCTTAGATTCATTTCACTGCCCATTTTTTTGGTTCTCAATGCTTCATTTGAGTGATCCATGTATTTATAAGATTTTCCTGCATCGCTTATTGGTTACAATGACTTGACATCCATGTATTTTGGTAACATGGATTGGCATCCATAGGGAAATTTAGCTTAAACACTATTTCAAATAGAGTCTATGACTTTAATCCATCTTCTCTCAGGGGAGATTTTTTTCCTTCTCTCTTATTCTTGAGGGGATCATTTTTTAAATGGATACCTCATCAGACCTTATCCAAATTTCATTATTTTTTTACATGTTTATAGTTTTCCTTCCTCATAAATTGCACTTAGGGGGGGGGGAGTGTGTGAAAAGGATTCTCACCCAAACCAGTTCTATCTATAGGTTCCTTTCATACTTATTCACTTTAAGCTTACTTAGGACTTAATAACATACACATATATTCAGTACATAATTTGATGGATAATTATGTGCACGTGTATTTGTGAATAATCTAGTTAGTCTATTATGAGTAGACCACACTCCACTATGGTTATATACCACTTTGTCCTCAACTTTGGTGTGTGGACGTGGTGTTGACATAGCCCACTTTGGTGTGTTCACTAGTGTTTACATGCCCACTATGGGTTGTCTACCCCACTCTCTCCTTCCTATTTATTTATCACTGTAGTAGTGCATTTGTAATGTAAGATGAGAAATATGTAAGGTATAATGTAGAGTATGTGAAACTATTGATTCTATTTTAATCAAGTGCATTCTATTAAATTTTTGTTGCATGATTTTTACATTCCTTGATAGAATACAATTTATTCTTCAACTTCATTATCCAGTATAAGAGAGATTCCATTATGCATTAGAGTCCTATTAGGATACCTTAGCCGAATCTTACACATTCAACCCCTCATACATCATCTTCTCAAGTTAAAAACCATTTGAGTCACTTACAACCAATCTGTAGGAAATCATAAAGTACCTTGTATACATTTAGAGTTTAATTTTTTTTAACAAGTCACTAAGAACTTCAATGAATTTCATCATAATGTTGAAGGTTTAGAATATTTATTTGAAAAGATATAACTTCTTCATATCTTAATGAAATTCATAAGGGCTAAGCATGTCTTGTAGGTATTAATTGACTAATTGACTATCACCCTAAAGTTTAGGTTATTAAATATGGTACATAGCATCTTAATAACCTTTATAAAGTATTATGAATCTATCCATGGATTAACACTTCACTCATCCAATTGGAACATCAAATTCAATGCAAGAATTTCATTTTATGCACAAAAGAGACCTACAGGTCTAGGAAGACATGTAGGTCTGCATTTCAATGTATGAAGTCTTTCAAGAGGTTTGTTTTGACTTTTTACAATTCTAAGATAATATTCCATTACTTGTATACATTTGTATGAGGTATATATACTCATACAACATCTGATACTACAACATAAATCTCTTTCAAAACCATCCTTGAAAGTATTCCCAAGACACAGTCTTCAAATATGAAACATGATTACCATTATACAACTAGTATGAAATAATAAAACTAATGAATAATATTGAATAAAGTGGAAAGATAGTGAAACACATTAAACAACATTGGGATGAATTGAACCCTATTTAAAACCTTGAAACAATATAGAAACATTTACATTCACTTAGAAACTATGCAAAAGAGCATATTTCTTTCCCGTTTGAGCCGTAACATGGAAAATGGGACTTGGAGAAATGTAAAAGATGCTTATAAGACCCCTCATCTCTTATTTAAATAATATAATGCATTTATCTTATTTTAAATTGACATTTCAAAGGAGAAAATTTAACCTATGGGGTTGACTACCTCTTTTAACATTACTGTAGAATCTTAGCAACTATTCATAAAAAAATGGGATGAATCTACAAAAGAATGCCAAATTTTTTTAGATTAATAGAAACCCTTCCTCTGGTAAAAAATTTAGACCTTGACTCTCTTTCTTTCTCTTTCTCCTAGTTGTACCATCCACATAAAATCTATTTTTGAAAGATTGCCAATGGAGTAATGCTGAGAATAAAATAATTTTTTTTCACTTTTAGTACCTATACCTATAATATAAACATATGTTTGACTTATAGAACCGCAAAAGACACCTCTGCAATGTTTTCATCAGAGGATGAGCTCTTAAAGTTCATAAAACTACCTCTTAAGCAATGAAATTTGAGTTTTTGAGTACTTTATAACTTGATGACATATATGGAAGTTATATAACTACCCAATGAATCTTAAAAAGAGTGTTTTTATTGATAATTCAATTTAGATGCTTTTTCATATGTTGAAATTAGCCAAAAAACACCTTTTTATTCATAAAACACTACCTTAAACTTTCCTAATACATATGAAATACTTGAACAAGGTCATTAAGGCATCAATTGACTTGAAGGGACACCTAAGGATATACAAAACCACTTGATCGAGTCTCATTGTACCATGACATGATTAGACCACTACAAGACCAATATAAGACATTACCTTAATTTCTCCAAAATTATCTTAAACAATGCAAATACGACCTTAAGAAGACATTTTGAAGAGTATTAAGGAACTCAAAATAATATGAAAAAAATTTAATACATGAGCACTCAATTTTTAACCTATAGAGGTTGAAATTTCAAACTTGGGGGTCAAAATTGGTCAACACTTGTTACTAACCATTTGAGCACCTTGGTCTTGGTCTATTGGTAAATTTTTGACATAAAAGGTGTATACTAAAGTGATTTTAATATTAAAGTCTATTTTAATGTCTATTAAATTGATTCAATAGTCTATCTTTTTATACATCCCCTCCATGAAGGTTTTGTTTAGGTGTTTGGAAAAGTTAAGGTAGATTTGAAGAAATTAAGGCAATGTTTATCTTTGTAAACTAGAAGGATTAAGTGAATTTTGAGGCCTTTAACATGTTTAAAATATATTTAAAGGTTTTTTATTCCTTACACATGTTTATATAGGTCAATTCAATTTACAAATGTTGGTAGGGCCAACAAAATGCCAAGAGGATAAATTCTAATGTTGAAATACACTTGTTAAGGCATGTAAAATCAGATTTCAACATGAAAAGAGGGAGTTGTTTAGAATGTGATTATAATTTTATCTTATTTAGGTGGTTTTATATGCAATATCAGGTTTTTGAAGCATTTCCAGGCCCAAATAAAGCAAAAATGTATTCTTCTCCTATATCGAGCTTCTTAGTAGCCTTGGAGAGTCCAACAGTTTACACTCAATTCATGGAGGAGAGAGAATATATGGTTTAATGATCTTGGGTAATTTAATATACTTATTTTATATTTTAAATAGTGTCATTAAATATTATATGTAGTCCTATGTTTTATTAACCATTCTTAAGAGTATAAGGCACTCTTAATCCCCCTAAAACCCCATAGGGTCAATTTTCTTGAAATATAGAGTTTTAAAGATTAATAAATTAATAAATATGACTATATAAGGTCATGAAATACCATTTTATCCTCTCCCATAATTATCTAACATTTTATTAGCACATGTAGGTATGATGAAGTAAAATATATTTTTTTTGAGTGGGTTGTAGGCCTGCTTCAATGAACTCCAAAAAGTATTTTTATTATTTTTAATTTTCCTCACTTAAAGAGTACTTAAAAAAATTATATCAATCACTCAATAGTCTTATAAACAACTTTTATTTATATACTATAGTTTATGAAGGTTTCTCCATTGATTATCTCTAGCAAAGCTTCATGGTTCTTGGATTGTTGGATGAATGCAAGTTTATCACCACTAAATAAGATTTTAATGAATTATAAAAAGGCCACATTGATGATCAAATAATATCACACCATTTAAGTGATCATTATAATGATAAACCTTGTTCAAATCATCCTAAACATTTGATTTTATTTTAAGGACAAAGGTCAACCTTGATAAAATTGATAAAACAATAATTATGCCAATAATTTATAGGTCTACACATGAAAGTGAAACTATTTGATCTCTATTCTAGGTTATACCATTAAGAAGGGTCTTAAAATAAGGTTTAAATTAAACTAACTTTCCATTATATCATACAATAAAACAAACTTAGTTATGAAGTGGGAGAAAGAGATGCTCTAGTCCTAAAATAGTCATCAATATGTATGACTATGGATTGATGTAAAACAAAGTAAGAAAGACTATTTTTACATTGATTTGAGGGTTTATGAATTTTGAACAAGGTTTATTAATCTAATATGAAGAATGATAAAATATTTAAATTTTATGAGAAGGTCAAGAAAGTGATAGAAGAGTCAATACATGTCAAATAACACCTAGAGGCTTATGTCAATGAGATGGGAAAATAATGAAAAAAATTAAATAAATCCTTAGGTTACAGGAAATGAAGTCAAGATGAAGAATTTGTGGAATGAGTTGTATAATCATGTGAAAATAATTGATTGATATAATATTATAAGCACATTACATTCTTGGATGTAAAAGTCTTATAGGATTTTGAAGTCTAGGAAAACAATGATGTTTAGGTCTTCCAGCTTAGAAAAACCAATAAGGGATTAGTTTATAATTCTCATAATGGTATATACATTTCAATTATATCCAATTGATATTATTCATCTAATTATTGTTGTGTTGAAGGTCTTTTGTTTTAAAAGTAGCAGTCTAGTCCTAATGAGAACATATAGATCAATGTGTGCAAAAGGAAGAGTACAATAATGTTACAATGTTGAATGGATGTTCAAATAATTCCAAAGGTAGAAGAAAGGTTTATTAAATTACCTAAATTTTATGGTATAAATAATAAAACCAAGCCTAACTCAAGATATTCCAATTTCAAAATCCACTAATCAATTAACTCAAGCTATCACCTACAATCCTGTCATGGGCAAACTTGAGAAAAGATACACTTATGATGATAAGTGAAGTGATAAAATAGAGAAAACAGATCATAATGATCATGGGATAGGTTTTTAAGGAAAATATAGATGTTATTAGGGTTAGACCGTCCAGAATAGATAGTTTGTCATGAATTAGGCTCAAGAGGCCTAAAACATCATTTGCAAACCTATCCATTTGAGAGGTTTAAACCTTGATTAGAACTTAATTAAGGGTATGCATGGTAAATAGTGGTTATTTTATGTGTTAAGTATATTTAACTAATCAAAATGCATGAAATTAGGCCATAGATGAAGACATTGTGTAGTATGAACAATCCTTAGGAGGACTAAGCACTAAAAACCCTCTTTTCACCTTATGAAGAACTCAAGAAGGTTCAAGTTTTTGGTTAGATCTTAGACAAAAAATGTCATGGAATGAAATGGTTTTAGGGTATGTTATCTACCTTGTTCCCTACCAATTCATGACATTACTTTTTCTATACAGAGCCTTACCTTTATGAATCATTGTTAAGAATAAAACATACCTAAAACCCTCTCTATACACTTCTAAGAGCTATGTTGAGGAAAATCATGGTTTAGATGACTCTGATGCTCTTAAAATTTATTTAAATAATATAGAATTGTTTATCCTAAGATTACTTTAATGAACAATTAATTGGCATGTGTGGAGGGTAAAATTACTTGAAATAACCTAAAATGGTAGTTTCAGGGTCATTTACAAGGATTGACCATGTGAATAGGTCTAAGAATCCTATACAATCCATTCCATGGGTCTACATGATGATGGAACAAGTTTTTAAGCTAAAAATAATCCATTTTAATGACCATATATAATTTTGAAGTGGAAACTCTCAAGCAATATTGAGCATACCCATTGAATATCTTTGAAGGAGAGTCTCATGAGGATGAAAGGTTTCAAGACACTAAATGAGATTGGGATTACTTTTAAATATCACTTTACATGTTTATAAGCATGTATAAGGTGTTGAAAATACCAAATGGTATCTCAATGATAGTTAGATGATCAAAAGTGCATTTATCACTCCCCATCTAGTGAATAGGTCAATTTCAAGTTAGGTTAATGAGTTATCCAAGAACTTGAGGAGTATCTTATACATCATTCCTCTAGAAACTCATCATCAATATAGTAACACATGCTAAGGAGATGCATAAAATTATTCTGATTCTCTTTTCTTGGATTGTAATTGACTTGAATGAAGTGACACTTTTCATGGGAGCTCATCTAACATCCTTATCCTCTCTTTTTCTCATTTTATCATACATATAGACCTTGCAAGGCTAGTAATTGTTATTTTTGGTGAGTATGGTGAAACCTTACTTAACTAAACACTTGTACTATCCCTTTGAATGTTGAATAAAGTTATTTATTACTTTCTCAGATGCTTTCAATCAATGTACTTTTATGATTATTGATGAATGATAGTAGAAGTGCATTCACTCTCTCTCATTTATCCTCTCTTACCTCATTGCAAATGGATTATACTCTTTCAGATCACATGGTGAGTTTGGATAGCCTTTCATAGTTTAGAAGTGGATTTCATTCATTAGTTTCTTCTTTAGGCCTCTTGATTATCCTTTCTATTCAACACATTGTCTATGACCTCCATGTTTAAATACTCATGATTGACGTTCCTTATTGAGTGGTGGGATCATATTTAGGATTAATTCATGTTCTTAGTGTAGTATAATCAAGTGGAAAGTGTTAATTTAGGGCATCACCCTTAGTTTACATTAATTCTAGTTCTTTCTCCCTTTTTATAATAAATAATGGGTCTAATAGTAGTTTTATAGTGATAACATCAAGACAGCTATCCCTAACTAGAAATTCACCTCATTTATTAGGTCACCCACATACTAGAGGTGTCTCTATGCTATCCTTTAAGTGATGAGCCTTGAATAACCTCCTCAATGGGTACAAATTTTGATGATAAATTTTTTGGCATGCATAGTGGGACAAGAAACTTCATCTATTGAAGAGATATTGGTGTTGTTCTCAAATGCATCATATTTTAAAGACATTAAAATAAGCACCAATGGAAAATCTAAGTGCATTCAACTAGTTTTATTAGCCTAGATATTATTTTGAGAATGTGTTCTTCCCATTTTGACTTTCTCATGAGATTTCATGACTGAGTTTGTAGCCAATTTTTATTTTACTCATGTTGGTGAGTCATATAAAAATCATGTTGATCCTTATCATCCACATGTTGAGCCATATCAAGATTATGTTGATCATTATAATTAGTTTATTGAGCCTTACTAGCAATATTTTGAGTTATGTTAACCCTATGTTGAGCCATATCATCCTTGTTATCATGAGAATCATCCTTCTTCTTTGATTCAACAACATTACAAAGCTCACCATCATACATACATGCAGCCTCCCATCCCATGTTCTCCTCCTTGGTATCATATTCATCCTTCTAATTATCATTTTTAAGACCATGTTATTCCTAGTCAACATATTCACATTTTCAATTAGTCTATCTCAAGCACCAAGAAAACTCTTTTATGCTTTAAAACACACATGATAGATATTGACATATAAAATGAGTATGGTATAAGTTTCCATAGTAATCTCATTCAGAATGTGAGAAACTCATTACAACTAATTAATAAAGAGTGGGTACCCATTGAGATAGAGAACCAACAAAGACTTATTAGTTACATGTTAGACATAGGTGGCCTAATTCAATGCATACAAGACAAGTTAGTATCTCATAATGGGAAAGAGGTTTAACCATATCATCCTCATGTGCCTTATCCTTCTCTACCTCAAACTTTATTTTATCAACCCACTCTTCCTCAAATCAATGAATCAAGTGAGCTTCAAAATCTCCCAATTCCATCACACATTCCTCAATCCTTCCCATTATGGAGGTAAATCCAAGAAAATATTTAAAATATGAGAGATGTTCTTTTTGATAGGGTTGAAGACCAAGATAAATAAGAAATAGAATGATTTATTTATACTTGGAGGTAAACTAATGAAGATATTTTGGCACTAAAATTTCTTCCACTTACTCAAGAGACCCCCAAAATTTCATTTAATATTCTAAGTTGGAATCAAGTGGTGAAGTCATGCGATAAAAAAATTGGAACAAGATTAGAGTTTGAAATTGAAACCAATGAATAAACTTTTCCTATTGAATCACCATGCATACCTCTTTAAGAACCTAAAATGTTCCCACAATGGTGATCAATTCATTAAGAAATCTTAAGCAAGAAATAAATCTTTGTTGAGAAAGTTGAGGAACCTAAAGCTTTGCCATATTGGAAGTCAATTCAAGAGAGAATTCAAATCAATAATCAAGTCCTTGTGGAGAAGGTTGAAGACCAAAAAATATGAATATTTTAGGGATTCATTAGTGAATGGAAGGAAGAGAGTGATAAGCTCATTAATCGCAAGATCCCAAATGTTGTTTGTGAGTTTGAGAATTTCACACTTGAAGAAGATCAGATTGAAGCTTTAGTTGAGGTTCAAGAAGGATATGAGGAGGATAATTTAAGTGTATATTATTAATAGATAATCATTATAACAAATCATGGTGAAGAGATATGAAAATCAGTCTTTAGATATGAAGAGAAATTAAGAGTTAATGAGTTGGCAATATTGTAATCATAGGTAGGTCTTCAAAGTTTCATGAATGACTAAGTGGATTAATCACATTGCAATATATTTGATGTTGATGAGCAAGCTATAGATGACCACACATCAGTGGGTGAGATGGAAATAAAGTATGAGGAAATTGGAATTCCTAGTGAACTAATAGCTCATGAGGAACAATCCAAGCATTTAGAGGTTTTAGTTTAATACAATCAATATGATAATCATTCAAGGTTATAATATCTCTAAAATAATTAGAATTTGATATCAACCATGAAAAGATAAATGTATGCTTTTAAATTCCTTATTTTCTTCAAGCTGATGAGCCTCTCCCTTGCCATAAAGAGGAGTTTGATGAAACACAAGAGGACCTACTTGTTTTGTAATCTAATGAAATAAATTTTGAAAAACTATTTGAGGTAATTGAGTAATATTTCACTATTATTTAAGGAGAGTAAATGATGGTAAATATAGAGGAAGGAACCTTTGGTAATCAAGTTAACATGCAAAAAAGAATTAGTTCTCTAATTCTAACATTCTGTGAGGTACTTCCACTTAATGATGACCTTTTAGTGTCTTCAAGATGGGATATGAACTTATAAATAAATTTACATATTTTTTTTCACTATTAGAATATGAAATAGGTATTCATTGGATTCAAAATATCAAGAATAAACATACATTTATTCTTGAAGCCAATCCTACATGTATGCCATAAGCTCCATCCCAATTTTATCAGTCAGCTTGTGAAGAGGTATTGATTGGTTATGAAGATAATATTTGAGAGTTACATACTAAAAAACCTAGTATGACATAACATCTATCTAACCCATTTTGAGGATAAAAAGGATAATCCACTACTTATCATGTTTATTTTAGAACATGAAAAATAGCCTAAACATGTTCTAAATCAATCCAGGTATATACCCTTGATGATTTATTCTTAAAGTAAGGTGGAAGACATGTATAAGGATTATTTTTAATAATAATATGATTTGAAGATCGACATACATTTACCTCTTTTCCATTTTCTCATGGCTACCATCAAATTTTCTAGTTATATGATCTGGGTGAAGAAAGGTAGCTACTTTTCCCTACCAATTAATGGTTTTGTTTATGGATGTATCTACTTATTATACTAGGTTATATTAGTTTCTTATTGTCCTATCTTTCCTATAAGTGCTTTATGTTACAGTGTTTTATCTTTTTATTTTTTTGTGTGTATGTCTTGATTTGGTATGTTTGCTTTTTGTATTGTTGTGTTGGTGAAGGTAATTAACTATTTCATTTGTTTCAAGAGTTCAAGTTTCAAGTGTCAAGGTTAATTCATGTTTCATGTTGAAAGAAGATGACTCAATATCCTAATAGATGGACTAGGAAATCGATATAAGGTGCATAATAGACATCAAATCTTAGGGTTTCATCAATAATTTTAGCTAAAATTAGCTACCATAGTTAAGGACAATCTAAAACATTGCTTTTAGTCTTACCTAACATTATTACTAGCCTTTTGCGAATCTTGGTCTTGGTCCATTGGTCATATTTTGTCATAAAAAGGTGTCTTGTCAAGTTATTTTCATCTTAAGGTCTCTTTCAAGGTCTAATAAAGTGAGTAAATAGTCTATCTTGTCATTTATACACTACATGAAGGTCTTGTTTAGGTGTTTAGAAAAGTTAAGCTAGATTTAGATAAATTAAGGTAATGTTTATCTTTGCAAACTAGAAGGATTAATTATATTTTGTGGACTCTAATGTGTTTAAAATCTATGTCAAGATGTTTTATTCCTCACACATGTTTATCTAAGTGAATTTAATGTAAAAATGTCAATGGTCCCAACAAAATTCCAAGAGGATGAATTATAATGTTGAAATATACTTGTTAAGGCATATAAAATTAGGTTTCATGTAAAACGTGTGAATTTACTAGCATGCGATGACCATGTTAGCTTACTCATGGGTTTTTAAATGTAAGATCAGGGTTTGTAAGAATTTACAGGCCTAAAGAAGGCAAAAAACCTATTCATATCCTATATCAAGCTTTTTGAAATACTAGAAGAGTCCAACAATTTACACTCAATTCATGGAGGAGAGAGAATATCTGGTTAAATGTTATTGGGTAATTAAATATACTCTATTCCCTTTCAAATAGTGGCATTAGTTCTCATATGTAGGTCTTGTGCTTTATGAACCATTGTTAAGAGAATAAAGAACTCCTAAATCCCTCTAAAACCCCACATAATTAGTTCTCTTCAAATATAGAGTTATGAAGATTAATGAACTCATGTACATGATTGTATAGCATCATGTAAGACCTTATTTATGCTCTCACATCATTATCCAACATTTGTTTGGAACATGTAGGTCTGCAGGAAGTAAAATCTTTAGTTTGATTGGGTGGCATGCATGCTTCAATGAACTCCAACTAGTGTTTTTTATTGTTTTGGGGTTTATTCACTTCTAAAGTCTCCAATAAAGTTTATATCCATCACTCATTCCTATTATAAATAATTTTAAGTGATAGACATTAGTTCATGAAGGTTTTGGCCTTGATTCTCTCTATCAAATTTTCATGGTTCTTGAATGGCTGAATGAATGCAATTTTTACACCACTAAGTACACTTTAAATGCATTATAATAAGGTAACATTGATGATCACAACATAAAACACAATTTAATTTATAATGATAATGAACAAACCTATTTGAGTCACCCTAAACCTTCCATGTTCTTTGAAGGACAAAGGTTTACCTTGACAAGATTGATAGAATGACAAGTATACCAATAATTTAAAGGTATACACATCAAAGTGAAAGTTTTTGAACTTTATTTTATATTATGAAATTAAGAATAGACTTAAATATCAATTTTAACTTCAACTCACCTAACATTATATCATGTAATCAAATAAACTCAGCTATGAAGTGGGAGAAAGAGGTGTTACAAGACTACAATAGTCATCTACTTGTCTGATTATGGATTGATTTAAAATAAAGTAAGAGAGACTAGATTTTTAGTGATTTTAGATATTATAAAGTTTTATCTAAGTTGAATAATTACATTAAAATAATTATAAAATGTTGAGATGTTAGGAGAAGGTCAAGAAAGTGCTAGAATCATCAATGCATATCAAAGAACACCAACAAACTTATGTAAATGAGATGGCCAAATAATAAATACATTTTACATGAATCCTGAGGTCATAAAAAATGAATTAAAGATGCATAGGATGTGTAATTCTTTTTAATATTATGTCAAAATCCTTTAATGACAAAATGTCATAATTAAATTACATTCTTGAATGTAAGAGGATTCTAGACTTTTGAGGTCGAAGAGAACACTGATGTTTAAGTTTTCCATCTTCAATAAACCAATATGGGATTGGTTTCTCATTTCCATAATGGTATAAACATGTAAATTACATCTAATTTTTCTTACACATCCTTTAAGTGTTGTATTGAATAGATTTTCATTTCAAAGTAGCAGTCTAGGCCTAATGAGAATATATAGGCTTGGGTGTGTAAAAGGAAGAAAAAACTAATGGTACAATGTTTAATGGATGTTAAAAGAGTTTAAAAGGTATAATAAAATTTTATTAAATTTCATACATTTTATGGGATCAATAGGAAAAAAATATTAACTCAAGAGAATCCAACTTCAAAATCTACCATTCAAAAAACTCATACTATCACCTACGACCTTGACATGGGTAAAATTGAAAAAAAATATACTAATGATGACAAGTGAAATGATAAAAGGGTGAAAATAATTAATGGTGATAAAGGGAGAGGTTTTAATAACATATAAACAAACATTATGATGGTCAGACTGTCCAAAATAGATAGTTCATCATGAACTAGGCTCAAGAGGCCAAATCATCATTTATTGGCCTATCCATCTGAGAGGTCTAAACCTATCTTAGAATTTCATTGAGGATATGTGTGGGAAGGAGTGGATATGGGAGGTTTTAATGATACTCCAATAATCCAAACTTGTGGCTTTAGTCCATATATAAAGACACCATGTAGTATGAATAATCCTTAGAAGGACTAAGCACTAAAATCCCTCTTTTCACCTTATGAAGAGCCAGAGAAGGTTCAATTTTTTATTAAATATAAAATGAAAATTTTCATGGAATAAAATGGTGTTATGGTATTTCATCCACCCATATTACCTATCAATTCATTGAATTACATCTTATTTATAGATCCTTACCTTTATGAATCATTATTATGAGAAAAACATGCCTAAAACCCTCTATAAACCCTTCTAAGATATAAATTGAGGAAAATGATGGTTTATATGTCTCTGGTTCCTTTTAAATTAATTGAAGTCATATTTGTGACCTTTTTAGGTCGTAAGAAAACCTGAATGAGCCATTGATTGGCATGTGTGGAGGGTAAAAAATATGGAAATGATGTGGAAATGGTAATTTTAGGCTCATTTACAAGGATTTAGCTATGTGAAATCATCTTGATGAATCATGAGGGATTTTTGATCATGGGATAGGTATAATTGTCCTATGCAATCCATTCAATGGGTCTAACTGATGATGGAAGAGGTTTTTAAGTCTAAAACAAGCCATCCTAATGACTAGATGCAATCTTGAAGTGGATACTCTCAAGGTAGATTGAGTATAGCCTTTGAATATATTTGAATGAGATTCCTATGAGGATGAAATATTTCAAGATACCTAAATTCACTTTGGATTAATTTGAAGACCCAATGGTATCTCACTAACAATTAAATTATAAAAAATACAGCTTGTCACTCTTCATCAAGTGAAGAGGTTAGTTTCAAGTGAGGTTGATGAGTTATCCAATAATTTTAGGAGTCTCTTCTTGACATTCCTATATAATCTCATCATCAATAAAGAAAAACATTCTAAGGAGATGGACAAAATTGTTCTTAAGCTCTCTTCTTGGATTGTAATTGACTTTGATGAAGTGAAACTTAGCATTGGAGTTCCTCAAACATCCTTCTTCTCTCTTTCTCTGATTTTCTCTTATATATATAACCATGCAAGGCTTGTAATGGATCCTTTGGCTGAATATGGTGAATCCTTACTCATCTAAACACTTTTACTATGCCTTTGAATTTTTGGTAAATATATTTTTTACCTTATCAAATCCTTACAATGAGTGTACTTGTGTGTTTATTAATGAATGCTAGTCATAGTGCCTTCACTCTCTCTTAGTTTTTCCTCTCCTACCTCATTACAAATTTATTGTCCTCTTTTAAGTCACATGAACATTTTGGATAGTCTTAGATAGTTTATAAGTGGATTATAGTCATTAGTAAATTATTTATGCCTCTTTCATATCCCTTATATTCAATAGATCATATATGACCTCCATGTTTAAATACTCATGCTTGAAGGTTCTTGTTGAGTAGTGTCATTAGATTCAAGAATAAATCATATTTTTAGTGTAGATTAGTCAAGTGGAGGGTGTTAAATTCATGAATCACACCATAGATTAGTTTAATTTTAGTTTTCCCTCTCTTTCCATATCAAAAAATAAGTCTAGTAGTAGTTTTAGGGTGATAGCATCAAGGGATCTATCCCTATCTAGAGATTCACCTCATTTATTAGGCCACCCACAACCTAGAGGTGTCTCCATGCTATCAATTAAGTGAGGAAGCTTGAACAACTTCCTCAATTGGTGAAAATTTTTATGATATAATTACTCTCTCTTTTTATGTTATGTGGTAATATATCCTTGGTTAAGTTTAGTGGATACAACTGGGTCATTGTCTCAATATAAACATGTTTGCAATGGATGCTAGGTGATAAGTTATCCAATATTCGATTTTACTAATTGAGATAAGTTGTTGATCCATCCTATTTGATTTTATACAAATTATTATTTACATTCATATTTATCATTAAATGTCATATATGATAATCTTAATAGACATATTAGATTTTATATCTATAGTTCAACATTCATTTTTGAAAAAAAGGTAAAACACATAATCTCAAGTCTATATTAGACTAAATCCACAAAAAATGGGTGAAAAGTATTACATTTAATTAAAATGATATTATATCTATGGAATTTTTATTGAACACATATTTTTTGGATTAAAAATTCATATTTTATGAAGGAATTATATTGAAAACATTTTTTTTACAAATTCACATTTCCAATATCATACCATTTTTCAAAAATATGTTGAATATTTTTTATGATCATAACAATAAAGATTGATTTTGTATGATCCTGACATTGTCATATGTTAATAAAATATTAATATTATATACAATAATCATAACTGATATGTAATTGTTGTATATATTATGTCTATGTATCTATCTCCACCCATTTATTTAAAATAAATGTGGAAGAGCAAGTAAGGATGCAAGAGAGTTGAGAAGAGGATCAAGATGTGGAATACAAGGTTCTATTTGGGAAAGAAGTAGTGGTTATTTTGGAATGGATAGAATTCAATCAATGAAAACCATTAATGAGGTAAACATTTTCAATATCATAAATCAATTGTCATGTTTGACTATAAATATTTAAAATTTCCCAATTAATTTTTAACTATATTGTATTAAATTAAATATATACAATTGTGATATGTTTTTTTATCTTACATACACATTTCAAAGTTCATATTATTGGTATCTTAATATAAGTGATCTATATTTATTTATAACATTCACATGTAATGTGTGCATGTCTTGTTGATTCATATTTTTGAAGATGTGAATTCAAGTGGGATATGTCAAGTTCAACCTACTATCCCATGACACATTAACCATAATAAATAATTCATTTAGAGAAATTTTCCAATGTCTATAATTTTTATAGGTGAAGGCAATATAAGAATATTCATAACCTAGAGATCATCTTGAAGTCAATGTCATTTCAATCTAACTAGAGTTATAATTAAATGCACAAGTTCACATGGATTCCATGTTTAAAAATGAATTTATTACACATGTGAAGACATGATCAATCTTGTAGTTAATTCCATTTAATTTGAGAGAGACATGAGCAATATGAAATATCATATTAAATAAGAATGTGATAAGGGGTAAATTTAAATGAAATGGTATATAAGGTTATTGTTATGTTATATGGAAGGAACTTTATTATTTCATCTAGGATGATTAATGTCATCTTTATTGCATACCATTTTAATAGTAGTATACATAAAATTAAAAAATAAATGTAGTATAGAGGAAAGTGTTACTATGATGTTGAGTTACTAATAAAAAGGGCTGAATATTTTATTAGATGTAAAAAACTATGAAATTATAAAAAAACATATTTTTGTTTTAACTAATTTCATTTAGTTATAAAAATTGAACTAGTTACAATTTTCATTGAACAATATTTACTGGATTATTACAAGATGAATTACTTTCTCAAGGGAACATGATGCCTCATCTACATATATAGATAGATGAACGATTTATTCTTTCCTAAGGATTAGATATAACAAGTATGATGCTCATTTTAATGACTTTATTGTATATAAAATGTCCAATAATGATGAAAAGTTGTGTCATATTTATAATGAGTCATTTTATAAAAAAGGTTTGAATGGTCACAAAATTCAAAAAAAATATTGTCTTTTTTATTTATTAATGTATTGGAGTGTGTTTATTTGAGTAAATTTTAGGTAAATCTTATGACAATATGATAGTATAATAAAATGAGTAAAGACAAAGTTGTGATGTACCTAATAATCAATCATGTATGTGTGTGTGTGTGTGTGTGTGTGTGTACACACACACACACACACACAAATATTGAAAAAATTGATTGAAATTTTATTATTTTAATATGAATTCCTATATTAAACTTGGGAATTTATAAATTAAATAGAATAATTCAGAAAATAAGACTTATCATCTTCCAATTAAATGTTTATCCTTCATTATATATACTAATATATATATTAAGGAATGTTGAAGATCTAGATGCACATCCAAAATTGAAAAATATTTATGAAACTATTTTCTAATTGAATACAAGATAATACTTAATCATATATGTATTTTAATTTCTATACCCACTTTAAAAATGGGGATTCTTGGTGAAAGACAACCATGTATACGTGATTATTCATACAATATGTATTTTTTTTATAGACTTGTGAATCATGTTATATATATGGTTATACATGTTTCAATTTTTATTAATATAAAAAGTGGTCCTCTTAAAAATTTGTAACCATAAAATTGCATTTATTGGGGAAATGGTACATTTGTTGAAAAATGTAAAACTCTTGTAAATGATGAAAACATTGATTTTGGTTATGTTGAATTTGCACAACCAGGTTGGTTTTTTGGTTACAATCATGTCCCAATGATGGAAAATTAATTGGAAATTTACATAAGGCATGTCTTACAACATTACGACACTTGAAGTACCTAGGTAAATGAAACATCTATCATTAGATGGCCTTCCAAAATGATAATGGACACTGAATGTAGAGAAATCAATTTATCAAACATGACACAAAAGGAGAAAGAAATTGGAAATGTTTGGGTAGTAGTGGATACTGAAGTCATTCCTTACATGACATTCCTAGAGGAAAGGCATCCAAAAAAATTTAACCCATGCCTATAACTAGTTAGGTTACAAAATAATTCAACCAAACACTTCACTTAGCTTAGTGGAGTTTGATGCAAACATAGTTAGTGAAATTACAAAAGTATATGAATAAAAATGTTGTACCAAATTTTTTTCAGTTAGGATTGTCATTTGAGATGCTAAAATCTATAAGGATAAGTTTTATTGATTTCACCGTAGAAAATAATAGGCAACATGTCTTGGATGCCCTTTTTCAATTTTCTTTAAGAAAAAAAAATGAACTACCATTTATTTTCAAGGTACTAATATTTGTTTGGAAGCTTGCTCCAAATATATAAATTGAAGAGAAGTATTTTGTTTGACATTAAAAATTATCACAAACATGGGGAAAAAATGTATTCCATGTAGGGAGCTTTTGATAAAATCCACAAAATAAGATAACAGCAACTAAAGACTTGCTGGACCAATCGGTGGATGATTTTATAGATGTCACTCGAAGGCTTACATGATAGGTAGATATAGATGGTGCATGCGATAATGTTTAACACCTTCCAACATCCTTCACTAAGTAATTTATGAGGCACCACATCAATGAAAAACTAGAAGATATGGAATATGATCCAATATCCCAACCCAAATTCAATAACATGTGAAAAACTAATTTTCATGATGTGACCATTGCCAAGTTTTATGACTTTTCTAGTTGTGAACCATGTATGTTGTTGACTTGACAAAAATGCTTTGGGTCCCTATCTAGAGATCAATAAGATTGTATTGATAAATAATTCATGATGCACTCAAATAAAATACTTTCTTCAAAATGAATTTATTACACACATAAATGAATGTTAGATAAATAACCTAAATAATTCCTCAAAGTCATTCATGATAACGTGAAATATCAAAAAAAAAATTGTGCCAAGGACTCTAATAAAAATTAAAGTAGCTATTGATAAAATAGTACAGTTGTCAATGGTATGGATTATCACACATGGTCATGCTATAGGTTGGTATGGACATTTTTTTACCATATTTTCGTGGAGGGTCTAGCTTTACTATCACCTTAATTAATAAGTGTTTGAAGGATTTGAAAACAACAATACCAGATACTTATGGATCTTTACTATATAAACCTAGATCTTTAAAATATTGATTATATGATGAACTTTTGCTTAATAATTGATATCTTGAATACAATAATTACATATAAGAATCACAATCAATCAACTATGTGGAACCAAATCACCCAAATAATTTTTTTTTTATTTGGTAGCTATCAACCCTACATAAATGCAAGCTATGACTATATTTCAGTCCTCTCCCATACATTGATCATAGGGTCTATTATAAGCAAATGTTAATTCAATAAAATTTAATTTTAATTAAACTTGCAATTGACTGTGTGTTTTAATTAAAAATCATTGATATAAAATTTATAACTTTAACACTTTGCTGATGGAAAGGATAAAGGTTTAAAAATAATGATAAATAAACCCTTATGGTCTCCAATAACCAATTATTCAAATAAATGTAAAAATGTAACAATGTGCACCCAGATAATATTGTCCCAACTTAGAAGAATTCTAATTAACTCAAGTGATAGCTAATATCTTACATAAATATATATTTATAAATAATTATTTATCATCTCAGATAGTTAATCTACGTTATTTATAATAAGACATCATAAGTACTCCCAACCAAATATTCCAATCATAAGGTACATACAACTATAACATTACTTTCAAGCAATTTTCTCAAACCCAAAAACTACAATGGACATAACTCCATTTTAAAATTTATTCCAAAATTAAATTACCTAAGTCAAATGTAAATAAATTAAATAATAAAAATAATATTATTCATTATTAAAGAAATATCTTGTTCAATCCAAGAGTTTTATCCCGATAAGGTTTGTATCAAAATCTCCATGGTTTAACCAACTAATGAGGCTCTCAATAAAAATTCTATTATATTTGCAATGACATACAACTATGAAACTAAATTATCCAAAGATCCATGACACCAAAATTTACTACAACAAAACTATAGTCTTAAATCATCATATGAAATTACACCTAAATGCTACAAAAATGCCTCTACATTACTAGGGATTTACCTCAAAATAAACTAGACAACACATAATGATGATAGAATTTTAAATCCAACTGTAAAAATCATCCACCAATTTGAAAAAAATATAAACACATAATACCAATAGGGTGTTTCCCCATTTAATGTATGTATTTTTATATGCATACTGAGAATGAATATAATTACATGTACATTAAACTAGGTAATCAACTAATAACATTGATTAGTGTTTCAACAAACTAACACACGCACACACACACACACATGCACGCGCGTGCACACACACACACACACACACACACACACACACACAAAAAAAAAAAAAAAAAGAATATTTGATAGTGTGAGTAGACCTTACCTAAGGAAAAGAGTTGTATTATTTCCTCTATGCCCTATCTTGCATTGGACTTTATAACATCACAAGACTTATCCTCTACATAACCTCTTAGAATGGCCATGCAGCCTTGCATGTGCATTTTAAAACTGGTGAAAAAATGAGAATTTTTCAAGAGGGCATCGACATCCATCAAACCATAATCAAAAGAATAAAAATATCAAATGCCATTTTATATGTATGCCAAAATGTAGAAGCATCATAAATACATAAGAATTGAAGATAAATTATAATCAAATTCTATCTCTTAATACTTGGCATAGTTCATAATGCAACTCAGCCTTAGTAGCTTCCATGATGTCCCTTAGTCCTCTTATTGTCCTAAATTACACATAAAATAAAAACTCAACAAGCCTGAATTACCAGTGTTTATTTTGAATGCTTCTAGAAGCAATTATTAATATTTTAAATTCACCCAAATAAACATATTTGTTTGATTTCATAAAAATAATGATTTATTTATTATTACTAAAACCAAATTTACCCCAAACTATTTATAGTTCGATATAATTTAAGCCAATTACAATTTTATCATAATGATGACCAAGTTAGAAATCATATTGGCATTATGCTAAAATTACCATATCAACGATTAAAACTATCAATCCATAGACCAACGTACCTCCAGTAAAGTGATAAATGAGTTACACATTTAAAAAAAGAGTATACATATACACCAAATATGTATTTTAATTACTTATAAGATAAACATTATAAAACTTGCCCATGCTATAACATCCTATAACATTGGTCCAAAGGCAAAACTGGCCTTATTGCCAAAGACAAACATGAATCAAAATATCACAATAGAGTAAGATGATAAATACAAGGATTTAGTTAAGAATAAGAAAATAATTAATTACTATTAGAGTCATGTTATTGTTGTACATTAAATTCATTTAACATCCCTTATAATTGTCAATAGTTTAATCCCTTTTTCAGCCATGTATTGGTTTATTTTAACAAGCTAATAACAATAAGGTTAGACAAGCAATTGTCTAACTATGATCCTATTGTCTAATATTATATGTCAGAAGCAACTCATATAAGACTACGTCTAGTTCATTTCAATAAATCAATAATATCTTTATAATTTAGGTCCAATCTTAGCCTAAGACTTAACTCCTATGAAATCAAGAATTTAGATAATAATTATAACATGAATCCCTCTTATATTGAATATTAAAAAGGGGGTAGAACAATGTGAATTAGTCATTCCTCTCTCAAACAAATTTAAATCTAATAAAGTGTACATAATCAATGATAATTCGATGATGGCCACATTGAAAATGAGGTGACTTGTTAATTAATAATGATAAGGATCCATTTTAAATGATTTTCTCACTAATCTATACTTCTTCCCCATCTACTGGTGGATGAAACAAGGTCATGACCTCCTTTCCCCCATAGAAAATTGTCATCCCAATGACTAAATAAAAAGACATGAATAATGTTATATAACAATATGTGCATCTTAACACATATCATTATTTCAAAAAAAAATCAATCCTTCAAGGGTGGTGCTTTTTAGCCTCACCATGCTAGCATTCCTATTTATTAATATTATCATAGCCATCTCTTTCCTAGCATTAGGCCAAAATAATGTCTTTTTTCTTTTATGTGTCATTTGCCACATCGAGATTGTAAAATAGGGTGTGATTTGCATCATTTTATAAAAAAACATTCCCAAAGTATCCTAGCTTCGTTGTATTGTTTTATGATTTCATGCCTTAAAAGGCCATATGTTTCAACAAAATTCATCAAAATAAAATACATATGGGTTCACTAGCCAAATATACTTTTATTTAACATAAAAATTATACAGTAAAAGTTGTTATTTTCAACACAGTACTTCATAATTTAACTATTTCCAACCACCTATTAGGTGTGTATTTTTATCATTCTAGCCAAAAATAAGTGTTCCAAGTTATGGTGACCACTTTCACATTAACTATTTGTGACACTAGGGTGATTTAAGTATTTTCTATGCATGGATTATAATTGTTAGCTCATACAAAGATAGGAACATAATTTGTTTATGTTTAAACATTGTATATAGGTATGGTAGCTCTTTAAAAAAAATTAAATAAATGAAATGGCTAGTCCTCAATATTATTTATTGGAGGTGTCATCATATAAAACATGGAACTTTATAGAAATAGTTGAAAAATTCCAATGAAACTAAATTTTAAACAACATTTCCATTTTTGATGGGGTTATCTTTCATAGAATTTAGTTGTCTTATGCATAACATATATCAATCACCAAATAATACCAATCATTGCAATAATCATACTATTATATGCCATTTCCACTAATTTTGGTTATTCTTCATGCATAACTATTTTTTCATTCATCCCAAAAATAAATGAAAAATAATGAACCATACTATGATGGTTACTAGAATTACATCACTTATACAAGCTGATACAAAAAACAAGCTGATACAAAAAACATTAAATCAAGAACTAGTCAAGCTACCTTTGGTAACCATGTCATGTATCAATTGGATAGCTTCATAATCCATCCATAATCATATAAGCTAGTTAAAACAATTGTCAAGAATGTCTATTGTGATGATGCATGGCATGATCTAGACGATATGGATAATGAACAACAAGTGATGTCAATTAAACAACTAGTTAATAAAAATGATGAAACCATTGGTGACATAAAGATTGAACAATTGCATGGAATTTAAGATTAGTGAAAACAATATATATTTATCCTAATCTTAAATTCCATAAAATAGTTCAATATTTATGTCACCAAGGGTTTCATATTTTTTATTAACTAATCATTGTTCAATTGCCATCTCTTGTTGTTCATTATCCCTATCATCTAAATCATGCCCCACACCTTCACAATAGACACTCCTAACCATTTTTTAGATAGATGATATGAATCTATATGGATTCTAAAGTTATCCAATGGATCCATGACATTGGTTATCGAAGGTAACTTGACCATTTTATAATTTTATCTTTTCGGTATTAGCTTGTCTAAAATAATGGAAATACTTGCAGAGGTAACACCATCATTTTTAATAACTATTGACACATGAAATTTGAAGTATACTTATAAATCCCATCTAAATTTGATTTTGATTCATATTTAGAAATCTCTCCTTGAACAATGATAACTTATTATTTTTCTAGGATATAGCTTTGCAAAACTACAGTAGGTTGTCAATACTCAAACCTACATTTTGAAATCCAATCATTGTATCATGTACGCATTTTATTACCATGGTGAACTATTTCAGTGGGGTCAAAGGGGGTTGAGGAATCTAATGTGTAAAATGTGTAATATAAAGGTTGAGGGCATATTTATAGGGATAGGGAGGTGATCAGGCAATCAAATAATAGATCAATTGCATTGGTAACCTGGCAGCTTGGTCTAACTTCATCATTTGACATAGTCATCTGATGTAACCATTCGACATAGTCATCTACCAAACTATTTGACATAATTTTTTTACAAATCCATATAAATAAACCATTATAAATAGGTGTTTGACATAGCTATTTGACATAGATGTTTGGCATAGTCATTATACACAGACATTTAGAAGAGCCGTTCGATGGATGCATTTAGTGCAATCAAATGGTTATACTAAAAAATAAAACTAACTATTTTTTATTCTTCAAAATATGCATAGATTTACCAGCATCCATAAAATATTCACCAAAGCTGCAATTCAATTCTTTTAAAATTTTCCAAATATTTCTAATAGGTTATCTAGTATGGCCTCGTAAAACTAACCTTAACACTTATAGGTAAAGAACAAGGGTCCATGGATATCATCTATCCAACTTATATTCATATGCCATCCCATATGACATCAAATATACAATAATGTCTACTTTCAACAAAATATCATATTTTTAACTAGTAAAATCATCATGATCTTGCGTACAAGTCCATAATTTTGGACCAAATAATGCTTCCCAAGCACAATTCAAATTATTTTTTAATTTTTTTGTATAGGTATAAGCAGTCACCTATAGTGACACAAAAAATAAACAAAGGACATACAATTGCTTTCTTTAGTTGTCAAAAAAATACAACTACATATAATAAATAATTAATTATTATTTTAAGAAATAACCTTATTAAATTATTTGATTTAAATTAGTAGTTACCCCTCTTGATCTTCCATTACATGCTAACCATTAAATCAAATTTAGCTACTTAATTCATATTAAATATATCCTACCAATCCATTACAAATCATTAATTTTATTCCTGGAAAATTGTGTTAAGACTTTGGTCCATGCAAATTATAATCACCTAAAAGTGGTATTTGAGTGATAAGAGTGCTACTTGAGACAACCTATCCCTATTTTATCCCTACACTTATCCTATAGCCTATTTTAACACTTATCCAACCTTTATGTGGGCCATATGCATCCCTAGTCATTCCTAAAGTAGTCCCAAACTCATTCTTACAAGATGGCCCTTTATGTAAAGTGCTCTACCATTTGGACACTAATGCCATAAGTAGGACAGTTGTGCCACATGTCACTAATGTCTGAATAATATCACTCTTATCTTACATCCTCTTTTCACAAATAGACATCTTTTCAAATCTAAAACGTCATAGGGTTATCCTAGACCTCTTTTAGCACCCACCCAAGCAACAAAACTATATATATATATATATATATATATATGTATATATATATATATATGTATATGTATATATATATATATATATATATATATACATATATACATATACATACATACATATATATATATATATGTATGTATGTATATGTATATATATATATATATATATATATATATATATATATATATACATATACATATATATATATATATATACATATATATATATATATATATACATATATACATATACATACATATATATATATATATATATATATACATATACATATATATATAAATATATACATATATATATATATATATACATATATATAAATATATGTATATATGTATATGTATATGTATGTGTGTGTGTGTGTGTGTGTGTGTGTGTGTGTGTGTGTGTGTGTGTGTGTGTGTGTGTGTGTATAGACATATATGTATATATGTATATACATATATATATATATATATATATATATATATACACACACACACTTGAATTTTATCCCTCTATCCACTAGATGGATTTCAAATGCAAAATACATATGAAAATATATAACAAGTACACAATTAATGTTTTCAATCCCTTAAAATCTATATGTGCTGCTTGTTTCCCTATTTTGGCAATATCCTCTTTTCACTAGCATATATCTTTTAAAAATTAAAATTTTTTAGGGTCATCTTAGACCTCTTTTATCACCTCCCAAAGCAACAAAACTATACATTTATCCCTCTAACAACTAGATGAAAATCAGATGTAAAATAAATATGAAAACTCAAAATAAGTTGTACAAAATTAAGGATATAAATCCCTATCTTTCCCTACTTATGCATACTACTATATATAGCATTCCTAATCTATGATTACCTAGATTTCTAGTCTCAAGCACAATCAAAGCACTCAAGTCAAATATCATACTATCTTCACTTGCACTTGTAGTAGAACTTAAGTGGGGATAAATACATTGACCTTGATATCTCTTTGAAGTATTGGTATGTCAGAAAATCTCATTATAATGGGGTGTTGAGGATGTCTATCCTACCCCACTAACAAACACACTTTTTACCTTGTATCAACCTGATACCCTAGAAATATGGAGGATTAGGGTTTGATCACAAAATCAATCAAAATATGTGATATATATTTATTTAAACTCATGCATATAGGAACAAACCTCATAGATGTAGACACGTGCACTCAAAAGCTCATGACAGTCTTGCACAGAGGACACTATCATAAAATAGGGACACTAGGGCTATATTGTTAGAACTTGTTCCAAAGTCTTAACGTTAGGTTAGATTTTTGGTAGAAAATAAATTACTATTGTAAATGGGGCATGCATATTTTATAAAGACACCCCCATAAAATAAATAAACTTAGTTTAATTATTAGGTAGTTTTAATGTTTATATTTATTAATTAGTTTTGTTTTACGGGTTGTTTTCCCGTATTTAGTTGGTTATAGGATTAGTTGTTTTTACCGGTCATTGGTAAAAACTATATAAATCCATGTTTGCATTGTGAAAGGGTTAACAGAGTAAAGGCACCCTTATGTACTTGTCTTTTTGAAATTAATAAAATACTTGTGCACTCGCACTAAGCGGGGACAAGGTTCAGCCTATTTTGATCTTAGAGTTATCAGTGGTATCAGAGCATGGTTGGGAGCACGGTGAATTTGAAGGAGGGAGGTCAAAAATCATTTCACGTGATTTCATTTGGCATGAAAATAAGGTATGCCATATAGTTTTGGTTTAAATATTTTGAAAAATTATTAAATTATTTTAATTTTTCAAAAATTATTTATATTTAAACCTATATTTTCCATATACCACTGTCTGGCCTTTTTGGATCATTCATACTCCATTTTTTTTGAGTTCAACCTCCTCATCTAGCATAAAAATGAATTTTAGCATTTAATGTTATTAATTCATTATTTTTTTGAGCCAAAATCAGTTTTGTACGGCCTATTTTATGTGGAAAACCTCTGCAAATTTACATACAAAGCTACCCTTGTTATTTTTATTCATTCTCAAGCTTCTTAATATCCAAATCATCTGCAAATGGTATTAAACACCTATTTTTGCATCCAAAATGAAAATCTGGATTTTTTTTGCATTTGTACGGCCTGTTATATGACCTTCCAATGCCCAGGCTTGTTTTTAATCCATTCCCTACAAATACACTTCAATTTTTTTTGCAAAAACATAGTAACAATCATTTTTAGCATGCATGTATCGATTTGTACGGCCTAGGTGAGAGAAAATAGGTGAAAGAATTCTCCAGCAGCAGCCATGGCGTCCCAGGAAAACATGGCACTGGAATAAAAATTAGAAATTTATTTTGAAAGTTTTCTAAAGTTTTTTTATCAAATATTTGCTGCTGGGTCCCACCTGCGAGGAATATTGAAAGAAAGGCTATGAACAAAAGGAAAAATTTGAATTTATTTACTCTCATGTAATTTTTTTTTATTTTCCCTCATACACTAAATCTGGTACAAGTAAATTTTTTTGAATATAGTATTCTGCAAATGCTCTTAGAGCAATTGGTTAAGCCTATTTTGTTAAAAGCTTGCAAGGGAGGAGGTCAAGGGTTCAAATCCCTTTTTGGATAAAGTCATTTTTGATTTGGAATATACTTTTTTGAAAAAGGAATATTCCCTTTTAATTCAGAATATTGTAAAACACATACTTATTGTATTGTGTTATTTATTTTCGAAAAAGGGGTGAAATTCAATCATTTTTCTTTTGCATTGTTGTGGTAAGATAAGGGTGTAATTGGTGAAATAAGGTTGTAATTTGGCACAATAAGGGTGTAATCATTGATTTTTGGTGTGGTTAAGTGCAAAACCCATCAAAAATACTTGTTTTTTTCTTTTACGCTCTACGCGGAGGTTAAGTGCAAAACCCCATAGAAGCAGTGTCTTGTGCAGTGAGTGTGATATTTGTTTCATTTATTTCATATTTTGTCACACTTTTCTCTACTACACTTACTTTCATTTCAAAAATGCCAAAACTTTAGAATTTGCTTTCAGATGGTGATAGATTAACAATTTCCAACTATTCAGATTGGAAACAATTAATGGAGGCTTCACTAGTGTTTAATGAGTTATGAGATATTGTTAAGAATGAAAATCCCACATTGCCAATAGAGCAGGCTAAATTAGATATTTTCAATTTGCATGATTCTAAGGCCTTAGCTCTGATTAAATGTTGTTGTACTCATGATACGTATGTTCATATTGCAAATTCTCCTCATAGTTACACTGCATGGAAAACATTGTCAGATTTGTATGATAAGAAACCTAAGCATAAAAAGATAGATATTCATATGCAGTTGTTTACTTTGTCATTAGATGAGGATGGGTATATGGGAGAATATATGTCTAAATTGAAAAATATCACTACTGAGTACACTAAGGTTGGTTTTGGAAAACTAGATGATGACCTCATAGTTACTGCTGCTTTGAAAGGACTACCAGGGTCCTATAGGAATTTTGTTGAAATGTTGCATGTCTCTGATAAGATCACAGGCATCACCTTTGATAAGTTGGCTGAGTTGCTCATCCAACATGACCTCTCTCTACCCAAGAAATCCAAGAAAACTGAAGAAGCCCATGTTTTAGAGTCAAAGCCTAGTTCATCTTCATCTGGGCATCAAAACAATAGAGGAAATAGTTATAGAGGGGGTCGAGGTTACAGAGGAAGCAGATATCAAAATAGAGGTAGGGGTCATTCACATAATCAACAATCTAATCAATCACATTCACATGAAACAAGTGATCAAGGACATGGTCACAATTCATATAGGAGCAGAGGTCGAGGTAGATCAGATATTCAGTGTCATAGATGTGGAAAATTTGGTCACATTGCCTCATAATGTAGAATTCCTTTTGATAAAATTCAGAGGCCACAAAAAGCAACTAAGACTAACTCTACTCAGTATGCTGATCATAACTATGATGAATCTAGTAATGTTTCCCATGAATTTGCATTTACTTCTTTGGGGCACATTGATTATGTTGAATATGAGACTAGAGATGAGCTCACAGATGTATGGGTTTTAGACACAAGAGCAACCAAACACATGACATTTAGGAGAGATTTCTTTTGGTCTTATAAGGAAGCTTCTCTCTCTCTAGTTGCCTTAGCAGATAAGTCTATGCATATAGCACTAGGACTTGGTTCTATTCCAATTCTTCTTCCTAATGGGTCTATAAAATACTTGGAGGATGTTTGGTATGTTCCCACATTAAAGAAACACTTACTTTCTTTGGTAACTATTTGAAAGAAAGGTTATCAAATTGTGCTTGAAAATAGGCTCATTTACATCAATTCAGTGAAGGATAATTATAAAACAATGTATACAGGATATGAAGATGGAAACTTGGTTAGATTGCATTGTAAGGTGCTTCCTCCCAATATAGAACTTGTAGTAGTTGTTGATACATGTATAGGTACTATGTCTACACAACAGTTATGGCATCTCTGCTATGGACATTTGAATATCCACTCTTTAGTGGATTTATAGAGATATGGTATGGTGAATGGGTTGCCCACTTGTCACAAAGATAGTATTCTTTGTGAGTCATGTGTTTTGGGCAAAAAAAATTGGGAAGAATTTCCTAAGTAGTCATCTTAGAGAGCTAATAGATGTTTACAGTTAGTTCATAGTGATGTATGTGACATGAAAAAATCATCCATTGGTGGGTGTAGATACTTTGTCTTGTTTATTGATGACTTTTCTAGGATGACTTGGGTATTCTTTATGAAAAATAAATCTAAATTTTTTGCTAAGTTTGTTGATTGGTTACACTTAGTTGAAAAAGAAACAGGTTCACATTTGGCCACTCTTCATTTAGATAATGGAGGTGAGTATACCTCTAATGAATTTTTAGACTATTGTCGAGAACATGGAATTCATTGACAATATAGTAATGCTTATACTCCACAACAAAATGGAGTATCTAAACGAATGAATAGAACTTTAGAGGGCACCACACGTGCCATGTTACACTATAAATAGCTTGATGATAAATTTTGGGCCGAAGCCATTGGTACTGCAGTGTATTTGAGAGACAGGTCCCCCACAGTTGCACTTTTGGGACAAATGCCATATGAGGCATGGTATGGGTTTAAACCCAAAGTTAAACACTTGAAAGTGTTTGGATGTCTTTGTTTTGCTTTGGTTCCTCCTAAACATAGAACTAAGATGGAACCACGAAGTCAAAAATGCATCTTTCTTGGTTAAAGATAAAAAGGGGTTTTGTTTGCTTACACAGGATTCAGGCAAATTCATAGTGATTCGAGATGTAATATTTGATGAGTTTGGGACTATGAACATTGTAGAGATTGATTCTCAACTTGATAGATTAGAGAGGAAAAATGCAAAAAGAGATAAGGGTTTGAATAATGGGAATAACTCTTGGAAGTTATGGTATGAGACTCAAATTCCTTCACTTTCCTCTCCTTCATCTACAAGTTCATAGGTTGATGACTTAGAAATTGTTGAAAATTCTCTAAGTCCCCCTTGGAATAATGCACCTAATGAGAATTCTGGAGTCCCTAATTTGAATAATTTGTCTAAGTATCCAAAATGGGCTCAAAGTACTTTTTTTGACTTGACAACAGATGAAGTTGGTTTAATAGGGCCCAAGAATTCTCAAAAATAGGTGAATTATGCTATGGTTGTTACTACTTCCACTGAGCCATCCACTTTTGAGGAGGCATCTACTGAACATGTTTGGCAACAGGCAATGAAATGTGAGTATGATTCGATACTTAACAATAATACATGGGTTTTAGTTGATCCTCCTCCACATGTTAAACCCATTGGATGTAAATGGGCTTATAGGACTAAGTATAAATCAGATGGCTCCATTGATAAACATAAGGCATGACTTGTTGCCAAAGGATATGCACAACAAGAAGGTATTGATTATGAGGAAACATTTGCACCAATTGCCAAATGGAACACTATTCATATGGTACTTACCTTAGTAGCACAAAATGGTTGGAAAGTACATTAGTTGGATGTTAAAATTGCTTTTTTAAATGGTGATTTACAGGAAGAAGTCTATATGAAACAAACTTAGGGTTTTAAATAGGTGGGTGCTGAACACAAAGTGTGTAAATTGACAAAAGCTTTGTATGGACTCAAACAAGCACCCAAGGCTTGGTATGAGAAAATGGATTCATACTTGAAATCCATTGGTTTTCATCATAGTGAATCAGATGATAGTCTCTATTTTTGAGTGTAGGGTAAGAAAATGGTGATACTAGTTCTCTATGTTGACGACTTGTTTATTACAGGTAATGATGAAAATCATAACAAGTCTATGAAGAAGGAATTAAAAGATGGGTTTGAGATGACAGATCTTGGACTTCTTCACTACTATCTAGGCATAGACATAACTCAGAATGAGCATAGTATTTTCATTTCACAAACTAAGTATATTTTTGAGTTATTAGAGAGGTTTGGCATGAGTGATTGCAAACCTGCCCTCACTCCCATGGAAAGTAACTTGAAATTGTCTAAGGATGATAGCAGTGCCTTTTTTGATGGCACCACATATAGACAATTGGTGGGAGGTTTGATATACTTGATGACTACCAGGCCCGATATTTCATTTTTAGTTGGAATTTTATCTAGGTTTATGCATAAGCCTAGAGAAATTCATTGGCATGCAGCAAAATGAGTACTTTGTTACCTTTAGGGAATGAAAACATATGGCTTGGAATACCACCACAACAAGAACTTCAAACTTGTTGGATATTGTGATGCAGATTTTGGCAGATGTGTGGATGACAGAGTGTTAACCACAGGATACACTATGCATATGGGTTCAGCTGCCATTGCTTGGTGTTGTAAGAAGTAGGATATAGTGGCAAATTCATTAGTAGAATCAGAGAATATTGTAGCATGGGATGCTTCTAGAGAAATTGTTTACCTTCATCGTATTCTTGAAGATCTTTAGGTTTCTCAGTTTGCTCCTACATAGTTATACATTGATAATCAGAGTGTAATCAAGATGTCCAAGAATCTAGTGTTTCATGCCAAAAAAAACATATGGATGTCAAATACCATTATCTGCGAATGCTGGTGGCAAAGAAAACTCTTGATCCAATATATTGCCCAACTGCCGATCAGACAGCTGATATCTTCACAAAACCCCTTGACAGAATCAAATTTGAAAAATTTAGAAAAATGCTTGGTATGTGTCCAAAGACCTGACTTTGGATCATAGGGGGGTTTGTTAGGACTTATTCCAAAGTCTTAACGTTAGGTTAGATTTTTGGTAGAAAATAAATTACTATTGTAAATGGGGCATGCATCTTTTATAAAGACACCCCCATAAAATAAATAAACTTAGTTTAATTATTAGGTAGTTTTAATGTTTATATTTATTAATTAGTTTTGTTTTACGGGTTGTTTTCCCATATTTAGTTGGTTATAGGATTAGTTGTTTTTACCGGTCATTGGTAAAAACTATATAAATCCATGTTTGCATTGTGAAAGGGTTAACAGAGTAAAGGCACCCTTATGTACTTATTTTTTTGAAATTAATAAAATACTTGTGCACTCGCACTAAGCGGGGACAAGGTTCAACCTATTTTGATCCTGGAGTTATCATATATATCAAAACATGGTACTATTATCCAATTAGGAAACTACTATCTAGGAAGGGTTTTGACACCTAGATCTTATTTATGAAACTTAGATTAGCGTCTACTTTAGTCTTTAGCTTCTAGATCATCTATCTCAGTCATTTTCTAGCTAAGTTCTCATTTACATTATTTATTACCATTTTTAGAAAGGTCTTAGTAATTTTTTAAAGAAATTAGTGTATGTGCTTAGTTCATATTACTACCTTGATTTAGTGTACTCATATATTTCATAAACATAGGATTTATACTTGGTAAGTCCTAGAAGGTTAAAGAATTTGGTGAACTCGAGTTAATTTGAATATTGCAAAAACCCAAACCCTAGATAACCCTAGGGTTTTTATTTACAACCATCTAAGACCCTCAACCAAATTTATATTTAATATAACCATGATAATAATTATATATGAATCTAATTACTTTTTGATCCAAAGTTTTCTAGCTTCTTTTGCATGGTTGTTTCCTTTCCTTTGGAATGAAGTCAAAGATGGTATAAACACATGTGTACATGATGCTTTCAATCATTTAAAATACATGTTACATTTCATTTTATATCTAACATGTTATTTCTATTTTACTTAGAATTAAATTAAGATACAAACCCTTACATACATAGAGGATTTATTACATAAGCTAAAAACTATGTTTTAAGTTTCAAATCTTATGCATAGGAAAGAATATCCTTATCCTCTTCATCTCTAGGAGAGTGATAACTACTTTACCTCTAACCAGTTCCTTGTTATCAGTCCTCTACAAGATTAATAAACCTATACTATTGTTACTAATTCCCAAACATATCCTATCTACACCTCTCTTTTATAGAATATGAGCTACATGTTCAATCAGAAGTGACTAGGGTTTTTACTTGTGAGAGTTCAAGGAATAAAATTATTAGTATGGGAAAACTAATATCATAATTAAAAAAAAAAAAGTTATTAAGTGAAAATATCACATTATTATTAAATCAAATTACATGTACACCATCTTCATAACATTCTAGTGTAAACCATGCATATGCATCTACACCTAACAAATTTGTGCCTAACACTCTTCCAAATCCAAATAATAAATTACAACACTATGCATCTATTATTAGTGATTAAAAAAGATTTTACAATGATCCCATAATATTTCAAGTGAGATATTAAGGTAAATTACTAAAATAAGTTGATCAACCTACCTCCTCTATACCTATGAGGAGATCCAAATAATATTTTACATATCATAGAATGCATGGATACGAAACTGATTCATATTTAACATTGAAAAGGAAAATATAATAGATAATTCACACAAATAACTCCAACAATAACACATCATCCAAACAACATATAATGTACATATACAAATTAATAAAGGTTTAACCTTAGATATATTACAAAATTGGTTACCAAAGCATAACTCCGAACAACAAAATATTCATAAATCATAATTAGAGAAATAATTAGTAAAACAAGAATAGGTAAAGCATGTAAGAGATGAAAATATACCTCACCAAAATGAGGCTCAACTTTCAAAGCAATATGAGTTTGGTAAAAAATATCTACAATAGTTTGATTATCATGATCAAGATTTGGGAAAACATGCCCAAGGCATCACTTATATTCTAAATGTAGATAATGTTGGTTAACAATTTTTTTGATGTATTGAACATCCTAAGGAAAAGCATTCACATTTATAATTTATCATGGAGAACATTTTGAATACATAAGAAATATTACAAAAATATCAATAACTTAAGTTACAAAGATAAATTCATGTTAAGCTAACAAGCATTCTCAAAAAAGGCTTTCTAGAGAAAGAAAATCCATAATACCATATGCCTCCAATAAGAACAATTTAAAAGGGAAAAATTAAACTCAATCTTCTAAGTCACCTTTTAGAAAGGTTAACTTCACAATATAAGACAATTCCATCTAATGTTCTAGGTTGTTATGATTATTATTATTTTTTTGATAATGAATAATACCTAGATTCATACCACAATGCCATTCAACTCTAGCATATAAATCACATTCCAAGAGAGATTACCATTCCTATTTTTGACGCATGCCATTATTTAGTGAGTCTCCTATGAGACACATGAATTAGTATTGTTCCTCCCTAATTATACATATTTTACTTCTTTCTATATCCTTATATATAGTTCCATTTTCTTGTTGCTTGTACATAACTTATATCCATAAAATACAAAAACAATATAATATGTTAAGAAAAACACAAAAGCATTAAAATATTTACTCAAAAAACACAAAATTGCAGATTGTATACATTACCATGATTACACTTATATTTTTGTATACTACATATTTTAGCTATCTTAGTATAATCAATTTTATCATGCATACATGGTTCATGTGTTCTTGTCGAGTGATTATAAATTGCTACATGACTTAGGTCCACTACATTGATCCATATATGATATTATCTACCCACTAGGTGCATATACGTAGATACATGGGTTCTTTGTTTGACACATTCACCCACCTAGGGGCACCCTATACATAGTTTCAAATACCAAGTTTTATATTTCTATACTCTACATAAGATCTTTATAATTAAGATATCTTGATATTTATCATGCTATACTTAGATTTTTTGTTAGCTACTACTACTATAGACTCAGTATATGTACCTATGAATCATTATAGATATTTTTATTACATGTTTGTTCATACTTTCATTTCTAGATTTCCTATTTTAGAATTGATTATATCTCTATGCTTCTCTTATTTCAAGGAAATTGGAATATGTCATTGCTCTTTGGCTCTACAACACTTCTTTTCATAGTATGTATTCTTTGTAAATGTACCCATGTTCTTGTGCTTGATTTTCTAATTGTGTATGTGGACATTTGAAGACATCATTCTATGTGGCTCTAAGCCAACTTATTTATTACTTTTGTATGTGGACATTTGAACATGTCGTTGTATGTCTTTTTTTCTTAGATTTAGTGATATAAACCCATGTCCCTTGTATTGTGGCCCCTTGGCCTACTTTACATCCCTCATATGCTTTGTATGTATGTTTTATTATATGTATGCCTTCTTATTTGGGTGCCATGATGAACATAATGCACCATCCCCATAGGTAGCTACTTAGTTGTTACTCAATTTTAGTATTACATACATTTTTATATCTATCTTGACACCCTTGGGAATGTTAGACATGAAATACATCACATATTACACACTAATGCTCACAATATCTTACATTTTGATGTTATGTATGCACATTATATTGGATTATTATGCATGTATAATATATGCTATAGTTAACCCATATCTTACAGAGCTTGCTATTTTGAGGATAATTATTTTATAAGTTCAAAAATTACTATCAAAAGAAGGGAAATTCACAGGGCTTTATGAAAAATATCAGGCTCCTATAATGTACTCACAATATAGTTTTTAGCACATAGGCTCAAATTATAGATGTTATACTTAGGTAAACATAGTGGGAATATAGTGACATAGAGATCAATATAGTTTTATAAAAATCAGAGTAGAAGGACATTTGTGCCCAAATTGGGACAATAAAACACATGTCATTACTATCCAAGATATGGTGTTATTGTCTAGTAGCCTCAGTTTTAGAAAAACCTAGATTGGCCAGAAAAGTATAATAGGTACAATACAGGTTTACACAAGTAAAATTATAGATTTATTAGTTTGGCTTAGTTTTTCTCAGATTTATACCAATTTAGCTCATATTCGTAGAGTACATTTAGTTCATTTATTCAAATATAAATTATTAAAACTCTATCAAAAATCCATATGCGTAGATATCACATTTGGGGGTATGTGCATGACACATTATTTTCATATGTTCAGTTACACAATAATTGATCAAATGGAAGGACAAAGTCCTTTTCATTATCTATGTTATATATATATGAAATCATATTCTAGTTTACACACTAGTTTCATGCCTTCCTTATATAGTGGTTGGCATTTCCAAGTGGCATGGATCCACATAATATACTTGAGTAGCTACATAACCAACATTCCAATTTAGACATTCTAGTTACATCACGTAGTTTTATTCTCATATGCATCTAACACACATTGGTAGGCAATGATGTATTCATATCCTAATTGATTTATTGATCTACATGCCTGATAGGGTTTGAGACGCCATCAATATAATGTAAGT
>JARHVA010003119.1:1600000-1715000 GCA_037957365.1 Torreya grandis
ATGAGGTGAAGGATCAATATTTACATAACAATAAGTCATCAATATGGTTTAGTTCTTCTTTTAATGTTTTAACTAGCCAGTAAGGGTAGGTAACCCAAAATCATAGTCAACTCTTATTCATATATTTTTAATATTTTATGATGTATAAGGCAAAATATTCAACTAATTATTGAAACATTCAAAGATAAAATGGACTAATATATGCAAAAGAAGTTGCCATAATATAAGAGTCATTATTCATCAAATCCTTTTATGGGGCTAAAACATTTCCCAAAGAGAGATGTGATCTCATAGGCTGGTAAGGATATTACCATGAAATTAAACATTCATAATACATATAAATTGGTTCGTTAGTAAACCCATCAAGGGAAAACATAACTTTCATGCTCATAAAAATTAATCACTTCACTAAAAATCCAAGTTATAGGAATTCCGTATGCATGAAAATGATTATGTAAACATAATATCTTATGCAATAGAATTAATTTAATGATAACAAGTAAATTTACCTGATATGAGGTAATATAAGGGATCACCAGTTACAATCTGAAAGGATATTTTTAGTAGTAAAAATATTTAAATTTCCATATCCCTTTCATAGAAATATGATATAAATCCACAAAAGTATTTCTCTCTTTTTTTTTTTTGACATTTATAATTAGTGTTGTAATATATTCTTCCTGCATATGTAACATAATTTATGTTGTTTCTCTAATAGGAATTTATATATAGGATTATAATAACCTCCAATAATGAATAACAAATTGTAAAGGATCCCCACATATAACTACCAAACTTATTTCATAATAAAATATTAAATGAGAATGGTGCCAATAACCTTAGTATAATTTAAAATACATAACTCATTTTTAACTAATTGTCAATGAGTTGTTTCTCTTTCCTAAATGATAAAAATATCAAAAAAAACAAGTGAAAGAAAACATAGCAATAATTTAAAGTCGAAATATATACTGGTATAACTTTCAGATTTAACTTGACAGGACCCAAATATTTCCTCAACCATGCTTAAGTTATGCATTTTAATTTCTCATAATTAATTAATATCTTTAGTCTTTCTTTAACTCAACTATATGTAAGCAAATATCCCAAATCAAATTATTTATATGATGACTATGAACTATCCATAGATGCAAGGGAAGATTAAATTTTAGTCCTCTCTCATTCATTGATCATAGGGTCTATTATAACCAGATAGTAATTCAATAGAACTTAATCATAGTTAAACATGCAATTGACTACATTATTTAATTAAGAATTAAAAATATAGTATTTATAACCTCATCACTTCAATGTTAGAAAGGATAAAGGTTTGAAAATAATGACAATTTTATTTATATAGCCTCCAATAACCAATTATTGAAACACATGTATAGTTATAACAATACACACCCAAATAATATTGTCCCAACATAGAAGTATTTTTATTAACTAAATAAAGAGTTAATATCTTAGCAAAAAATATATTTATAAATAAATACATTTGTTTATTATCTCATAAACTTCATCTACATTATGTATATTAAGGCACCATAACTACTCCCAATCAAATAATCCAATCATAAGGTATGTACAACTGTAATATTACTTTCAAGCAAGTTACTCAAGCCCAAAAAGTACAATGGACTTAAATCCATTTCCAAGATTCTTATAAATTAAATTTGTTATCGACAAATGAAAATAAAATAAATAATAAAAACTAAATTATCTGTTATAAATGAAATCTCTTGGTCAGTCCAAGAGTGTTGTCCAGCTAGGGTTTATATAAAAATATCCATGGTTTAGCTAACTAATGAATCTCTCAAAAAAAATTCTATTCAGTTTACAATGACAAAAAATATCAAACTAAATTACCCAAAAAGCCATGACAGCACAATCGACTATAAAAAAATACATTCCTAATTTATCATACTTCCTTACACCTAAATAATTCAAAAATGGCTCTATAGTACTAGGGTTTTACCCTATAATAAATTAGACAAGACATAACCATGATACAAGCTTACCAACTATCCATATCATCCAACAATTCAAAAAATTTATAAACACGTAATACCATTTATTGGAAGGATTTATATATCCATACTTGTATGCATATATATACATGTACATTAAATTAGGGAACCAATTAATTAAACCCATAACAGTTTGAAAAATCCAATAGATACATAGAAACATACATATATGAATTTTTTATAAGATGAGTATACCATGACTGAGGAAATGAGTTATATTATTTCCTTTATGCATTGTCTTATTTTGGCCTTTGTGGCACCACAATACTTATCCTCTATGCATCCTCTTAGAATGGACGTGAAACCTTGCCTGCTTAATTTTTAGCTGGCATGAAAATGAGAACTTTACAAGTGAGTACGTATATCCATCAAATAGAAATAAGAAAATGAAATATTTCAAATGCCATGTTATATGTATGCTAAAATGTGGAAACATACTAAATGCACAAGACCTAAAGACAAATTATAATCAAATTCCTTTTCTCATCACTTGGCATGGCTCATGATGTAGCTTAGTCTTCCTAGTTGACATGCCACCCCTTACTCCTCTTCTTCTTGGCCCAAATTGCACATAATAATAATAAATTAACAAGACTAAGGTACTATGGCTTTCTTCAAATTCTTCAATAAGTAATTCTAAATACTCTAAATCCAACCAAACAAATATGTCTTATTTGATTTCATAAAAATAATTATTACTAAAAAAATGTCTACCAAAGGATAAGTAGTTATATGAAATTAAATACCATTATGATATTATAATAATGTTGACCAAGTTAAAATCCATATTGGCATTATGCAAAAATTACCTTATCAAGGATTAAAATTATTAATCTATAGACCATGGCGCCTCCAATAAACTAGTAAATGAGTTACTCATCTAAAACAAGAGTATACATATACATTAAATATGTATTTAAATTCATTATAAAAAAAACATTATAAAACATACCCCATGCCCATAACATCCTTCAACACTGGTCCAAAGGTAGAATTTACCTCATTGCCAAAGACAAACATGAATTAAAATAATGTAATAGAGTAAGCTGAGAAACATAAGTCTTTAATTAAGAAAAGGAAAAGAATCAATTATGATGAGAGTCACGGTATTATTGTGCATCAAATTCATTAAACATTCCTTATAATTACTAATATTTTAAAACTTTTTGCAATAATATTCTAGTTCATTTTAACAAGATAACAATAACAAGGTTAGACAATAAGTTATCTAATAGTGATCATGTTATCCAATATTATGTGCTATAAGTAACTCATATAAGACTAGGTCTAGTTCATTTCAATAAATCAAGAATAAATTTAGCTTTTAGGGTCAATCTTATCCAAATAATTAACTCCTATGAAAATAATAAGGTAGATAATAATTAGAACAAGAATCCTACTTAAATTTAATATTAAAAATAGTCTAGAGCAATGTGACTTATCTAGTCCCATCTTAAAGAAATTTAAATCTAATTTGATGTGTGTAATTGATGATAAGTTGATGATGGTCACGTTAAACATTAGGTGAATTGTTAATAAATAAAGATAATGGTTCATTTTCTAAAATTTTCTCACCAAGCGTTATTCCTTCCCCATATACTATTTGATAAAATAGGGTCATGATACACCTTTAATGCACATTGATAGACTTATTCGAGTATTCTTATGTTCAACAAACTGATTTCATCTTGTATGGAAAAATGAATCACATTCACATACCTTGTAATTTTATCTATATCATCCTCTACATGTCCAACTCTTATAGTGAGTATATAAAACTCCTTGGTGTTGTCCTTGATTGGCATATCCTTATGTATCATATTTTTTAGCTTCCTAAATAAGCTTAATTGATATTAAAAGGCAGATAATTTGAACTTCATATTTGTTACCATCATGTCCCAAGACTTTATTTTCTCCTTATTTTTATTTTTATTTTAACTTACACATGATCCCAACATATCAAAGCATGCCCCTTCAACTTTTTACAACTAAACTTCACCTTCTTTGGCACCTACGTTGATTCATAGTCAAAGGACTTATCCATATTTTCTATCCAGTTTATAATTTATTTGGGTTTAAAAGTTCCTTGGTAGTAGGTTATATTAAAATTTGGATTAATATACTATAATAAATATAAGATATATACTCTTAGCTTCATTCTTCATATCTTCCACCCTAAAATGTTAATCCTCTTCCTCTTCATCCTCACACAATATTTTTCTTATTTGATTTCAATCAAAAGTTACAATAAGAACCCAAAAACTATGATGCCCTAAAAAATTTTGAATTCTCCTATTTATAGATATAATTGGAAATGGATGACCCTTTTTAATTCACATTTTTCATTTCTCCTATTTATAGAGATAAGGGGGAATGGTTAACCCTTTGCATTCTATCACGACCTTTGGCAGTTTTGTCTTCTATCCTCTTTTAGTGTTTAATAGAGGATTTGGTGATAAAAAACATAGTGAGAACTGACATTATTCATGGAACAACTTTTACGAAAACATCAACAAAGGATGTCCTATTGAGAAATGGTGTTCCAATCATAACTCAATTAGCTAAGTCAAAAAAAAATGACATGTGAATAACCAAATACATTCCCAACAAAACTCAATAAACCATGCTATTAAAGCATGACCTTTTGGTAATTGGTGTTATAATAAACATGACTTAGTAGACCAAGTCTAAAAAATTTAAGTCGTTAAGAATTGACAATTCAAATAGAAAAAAGTACCCTATCATAAAAATTGGCAATTAGAGGGACTCAAATTTGGGAGTCAAGATGAAATTTCAAGATAAAGTGTTTGTCATGAAAATTCATCACTTCAACTCAGTTTATATAATGAAGAAAATAAAACTAACTAGAATATATCCTAATTTTTATACGAAATCAAATCATATATTTGTTTTGGTTGATGCAAAATTTATAGTTCCCCATGGGTGGTTCTACATGAGAAGTGGAGAGAGAGGCACATATAAATTTGTTAAAAAATAATTTTCACTTATTTCCCAATCATCATTTTTCACTTAACCATATTATAAAATTGTCTTTATCTCTTTTATACAATATCTCATTTATTCTAAGAGATATTTTAAAATTATTTCCTCATAGTAAGGCAAAATATTAAGTCATTAGACAAAAAAATTTATACCTAGCTAAAATTTAAGACCATTTTGAGGAGTAATTTTTTTCTCAATTTACCTTTTGAAACTAAACCAATATGAAAAAAAAAATTGTTATGAAAAATCAATCAACTTCTCATGTCTTATGGAGTCACAATCTTATCCCACAATGATGTTATCCTCAATATACTTCATCTTCACTAGAGTTAAAGAAGTGGATGGAGTGAAATTTGTATATGTGTTGGCAAGTAGTGTTGATGTGGTTTTCTTGAGAGAATCAATCCTCTCTAATCTATTGTAACCTTTGTCAACTAAAAATATCTTTTTTTAGGTTGTGGATAAAATTAATGTAAAAGGAAAAGTTTAGATGTTCTTTATGTATGTTTGATAATGATAAATTACATAATAGGAAGACAACATGGTGCAGTTTTGGACCAAATCAAATTTTTCTTAGAGAATATCATTCAATTTTTTCAACTAGCTATTTACCACAAAATACAAGGGATGGTGAGAAGACATGTGGATTTTACACATTTTAAATTCTTTCATTACTCCTACATTTCCATGTTGATGGAGTGAATTTTATCGAGTAGATGTTCATGGAGGTAATTTTGTCGAGCTCTTTCCTACACCTCACAACTATGTTGTTATGTTAGATAATTTAGATTCCTACTAATTGAATGGCATAACCTATCATTCCACAAATGAAACTAGGATCTACCATTACTTTGTTTAACTCAAAATATAGAAGTGAAATTATAAATAAAGTGTTTTGTGGGTTTACCAAAAATAACAAGGAAGAATGCATCAATTTTAGCTACAATTGTTGTTATAGAGATATTTAATATTTTTTAATTAATCCAATATTTTACTATTCAATAAAGATCAAATTTAAATAACAAATAACTCACAACCACTACATAATATAAAGTTCACAAAATTTAAACAATCAAAATCTTTCCATTAATTACTTTCTTCTACTTCTCATCATTCTCCTTAATAAAATTTATATAATATGATAAATTTATAAAATTGGATGTGAACATAATTTTTATTATAAAATAGATTACTCTAAATCTATCTAAAAGATAAAAAAATAAAGATCACATTCATAGAAAAATGCTTTATATCCATGGCATTTCTTTTTCATTCTAAAAAAAGCATAAAGACTCACTACTCTAATCTATATCCATTACATGGTTTTATTCTTATCTAATTTTTTTCTCAATTTTTTTTATCTTACATTCTCCCCCTTTATGCTAAATGGACTAACTTAATCTAGGAGCTTCAAAAAGTAAAATTTTGCAACTTCAATGAAGATATACGCAAGTTGTTCTTGGGTGTTTATATACTTCAATTCCCCTTTTTTTTTATTATAAACCAAATCTTAAATAATGTGTTACCTATAATCAAAATTATTTGACCTTATGATTAAATTGATTCTTGGGAAATTTGGTAAGACTTATATTATTTCCAAATTTCATTGTATGTTGATTGTGTTTATCCCCAATTTTTCTATAATTTTTTGGATCTATAATTTTTGTGTACTTGATGAAGTGACATAAATATATTATTATTATATAGATGAAATGACAATTGAAATTTGTTTCTTTGAGATGCATGTAACCAAACCTAAACCAAGTGAAAAAAATCTAGATGTTGACTTACAGTCATCAAAACTACCTCCCCAATCAAAACCACAAAAACCAACTAGTTCAAACTTTTTAGTGGCATAATAATAAATAGAAAAATTGATAGTACCTTTCACATACCTTAAAATCCTATTGGATTTTTTCACATGAATTTTATATGGCTCAAACATATACCTTGAATCAATAGAAACTAAATAAGGAATATTTGGTCTTGTGTGAGTAAGAAAAAATAACCATCTGAAATTACTTCTATAAGTTATCTCATCAACTATTTCAATACTATTTTCTTAATGTAAAATAAATTCATCAGTAGTTGGAATGGAAAATTGCTTACAATCTATGGTACTAAATTTGTTTAACATATCCTTTACATACATTTTTTGAAAAAATAATAATTCATCCTTAATTTGATGAACCTACATTCATAGGAATTATTTCATGAGAGATAAATATTTCATTTCAAATTCTTTCATTGTATAAATTTTGAATTCATCATTTATTTTATAACTACTACCCATATACAAAAAATCATTACCTGCTTGCTTACAGTAAATAGTAGGCTCAATTTTATTTCTTTTGAAGCCATTCTACTTATAATATCCATAAAATCAAGAATATCATGATCTTAGTGCTTGATTCAAGACACATAAAACCTTTTCCAACTTGTAAACTTGGTCTTCTTTAATGTGTACTAAAAAACCTTGTGGCCATTATACATAGACTTCCTTTTATAAGTACTCATTCAAAAAGGCAATTTTCTCATCCATGTGATGTATGTTACAAGTGTATTTATTTCTTAGTGAAAACACCATTATAATGGTCTCTTGTCTTTCCACCACTAAAAATGTCTCTTCACAATCTATGTCATATATTTGAGTGAGACCTTTAAAACTACACTAACATCAGTATATACTTAGTATTGTTGATGCATTTTGTACCAATACAATTCTTTTCATGTGGAAGTTTTGTAATTTCTCAAGTTTCATTTTTATTAATGTGATCCATTTCATCTTAAATTTATTACACCCAAACATCACTAATAAATTCATCTTGAAAACATGATGGTTCCTAATCAACCTATATAAATAATGCATAATTTAATGTCCCACCTCTTAGACCTTATTCATGTGCTTTAAATCTTGTACTATGATAAATTTAACTCAATTTTCTTACATTCCTTGAATAAATCAAACTTGAAGTTTGAATTGTACTTTTAATCTAATAACTAAATTAGGGATTACTTGGTTGAATTTTAGTGCTTGAAGCTTAAGTACTAGTGGGCTTATAACTAGAAATATCATAAAAAATAACATCTTTAAAAATAAATTTATATTTTCAATATGGCATTTATATTTCTCATGATCACACACTCCCACTTCACAACAAATAACATGTCTTGAAAAAACATTATATCTGGAAAGAGTATTATAAATCCTATAAGTTTTGATTTGTTCAGTTCACCTAACAAAAATATAAGACTCAATTGTTATGTCTAAATATTTTATTTTTTGATCAGCTACATCATCACAAGATAAAAAACCATTGAAATATTTTTCATTAGGCTTATTTCATACCATTATTATGCATTAATGGGACTCCAATTGAGAATATATGTTGTTGGATAAACTACATGACCCCAAAAAGAGTTGATCAATCCCTTTGTTTATAACATGCTCATTACCATTTCAACCACTATACAATGATTCTTTTCATATGCACTATCCTTTTTAGGAGCTTAGGTAGTTATAAGCTTGATTTTAATGCCATTCAATTCATAATAATCTATAAACTCTTTTATATAAAAACCACCTCTATGGTTAGTACTTAGGCACTTTATATTATAACTATCTTCATTCTCCACAAGGGCTTCAAACCTTTTAAAATGTATCAAATGTTTCACATGTTTGTGTCAAAAAATAAACCCAACACTTTTGTGAGTAATCATTAATTAATGTATTAAAATTTGATGACTTAAACAAAAATTTTGTTTGCATAGGACCAATTGAATTGAATGATGACAATTTTATCACTATCTTTTGGATAATTTTCTTTTCCATGTTTTCCTTTAACACAAACATCACAAACCTTTGTGTCCTCTTAAACCTTTAGAAACCATAGACAAATTTTTATGATTTTAGTAATATAAAACATATAAAATTCAAGATTCCATAACTGAGATTCCAAAATCAACTCTTATCTTCATATGCCATATTGGTCAAGTTGTTATTATGCTCTCTAAATTTCAATGGGAACATGCATATTATAAATAGGTACGATTGTAACAAACTTATTTCCTTGATTCTTGTCATAGATTATACATTTATTATGATCAAACATTACTTTATAGTTATTTTCACGTAGATATACAACACTCAATAAATTATGTTTTATCTTTATGGTGTAATAAATATCATTAATAAATTTCATACTTTCTCTACTTATCACTTCTATAGTTATTTTTGCTATAATCTTCAAAGATTGTTCATCACCAAGTTTTATATTGGTTTTTAAACTTATTTCTATTCTATAAAATAATTCATTATTACTTGAAATGTGATTGGAATAGCCCAAAGATAGGAAATATACATCTTTAGGAATATTTTCAACTTTTTCATATGAAAAGGACAAATTACATAAAGAACAATCTTCATCCTCTTTAGCATAATTAACACTTCTACCTTCATTTCATACTTTAAATCTACATTTTGATTGAAAGTGATCATACCTCTAGTTGTAATAGAATCCAATATTTCTCTTATCAAATGGGTCTCTACCTTTTCTTCTTGAAATTGAACCACCTCTTATTCATAGTATTCCTCTTCAATAGTTATGACGCATGCCTTTTCCTTGTCATTTGATTCTTGGGACATTATATTTATCACATACTTGGTTGATTTTATTCCTAGGCTAGACTGTTCACTCCTTTTCATCTTTAATTTTGAGGGAAGAAATATTCTCATCCTTTCTTCAAATATGTCTCTTTGATATTCTTCATGGGACACAAGAGATCTAACTAGATGACTAAACTCAAAAGTAATCAAATATTTGTTTTCTTCAATGATGATGTAAAAATGGTTCCACATTTATGTAAAGGACCTTAACACCTTCTTCACCACAACCTATTTTTTCAACATTTCTCCAATATTATCCCTCTTATTGACCACATCCTTTACTCTTACTCTCATCAACTATTTCAGCAACATCATCTCTACAAAACACAACTCCATCAACAACCAGAGTGGAGATTGTTCACAATCAACCATATCAAATTTCTTCAACATATCTTTCACATATTTCATTTGAAAAATAAAAATTTCGTTCTCACTTAGACAAACCTTCATTCCTAGAAAATATTTCATGAGACCTAAATCTATCACCTCAAATTTATTCATTATAACAACTTTTATTTCATCCTTCATCCTAAAACAACTACCCATATACAACAAGTCATCAACATACATACTTACAATAAGAATATCATTACCTTCTTGTTTGTGGTAAAGGGTAGGTTCACTCTTACTTCCTTGAAAGTCATTATCCTAAAAATATCCATCAATCCTAGCATACCATAGTCTTGGTGCTTGCTTGAGGCCATACAAATCCTTCTTCAACTTGTAGACATGATTTTATTTTCCTTGCACTTCAAAACCTTTTGGTTGCTCCACATATGCTTCCTCTTCTAAGTACCCATTCAAAAAGGCACCTTTCACATACATATGATGGATGCTCCAACTCTTTTGAGTTGCTAATGAAATCAATATTTTAATGGTATTTTGTCTTTCTACTAGTGTAAATTTCTCTTCATAATCAATGTCATGCTTCTATGTAAAGCCTTTAGCAAATAATCTTGCCTTATGTCTTTTAACACTTCCATCACTATTATACTTAGTCTTGTAGATCCATTTGGTGACAATCTTCTTCTTGTCATGTAGATGTTTTATAAGAGTCCAAGTGTCATTTCTATGAATAGAATCCATCTCTTCTTGCATTACTTGAATCCAAACCCTATTAGTATGTGCATCTTCAAAATGAATCTTCAAAACATGATAGTTTGAAATCAGCCATGGTAAGTAAACCAAAATTCACTGTCTCACCTCTTAGATTTTATTCATGTGCTTTATTTGTACTCCTTTGATAGATGTCACTCAATCTTTTTACCTTCCTTTTAGAACTAGGACTTGAATATGGAATTACACTTAGAATTGAATAACTAGATGAGGGGACACTTAGTGGATTTGTAGCACTTGGAACAAAAAAATTAGTGGGTTGCTCATGATCAATATCATCAATAATAACATCATTTAAAACAAATTTTCACTTCTCCATATGGCTTTTTTGATAACCATAAACTCCCCCTTCATAAAAAATCACATCTTTTGACACAATAAACCTATTTGTGAGAGGATTATATAACCTATATGCCTTACTTTCCTCACTATATCCAAAAAAAATACATGACTCACTTTTGGGATCTAACTTTTGTATATTTTTATTAGAAACATGAACATAGGCTAAAGAACCATTTTTTCTTAAATGTTTAACATTTAGCTTTTTATCATACTAGGCTTCATATAGAGGCATCCTATCAAGTGCACTAGTGGTAATCTGATTGAGAATATATATTGTTGTACTAACTGCATCTCCCTAAAAGGAATTATTTAATTCCATTATTTGTAGCATACTCTATGTCATCTCCACCACTATACGATTCTTCCTTTTAGATACACCATTTTGTTGAGGTGTGTAGGTAGTGGTGAGTTTCATTTTGATGCCACATATATTACAATAACTTTGAAAGGCTTTTGAACAAAATTTTCCTCCATGATCAGTCCTTAACCATTTGATTTTGAACTTTTTTCATTTTCTATAAGGGTTTTAAACTTTTTAAATATATCAAGGGCTTCACCCTTGGTCTTTAAAAAATAAACCCAAAACTTTTATGACTAATTATCAATAAAATTTATAAAATATGATGACTTACCAAAACCTTTTTTTTGTGTAGGACCATAAATATCTGAGTGAATAAGCTCAAGTGGATGATGGGCCCTCCATGCATTGCCCTTTGAAAATTTCTCCCTTGCATGCTTTCCTTTAGCATAACCTTGAAAATTTTCCTTTTGGTCTTCAACCTTAGGCAAACCAAAACCTAATGCATTTGATGTTATAATATTCAAACTATGAAAATTTAATGCCCATAACTGAGATGTGACAACTAACTTTTATCCTCATATGCCATAATGGCAAGGCTATTGTTATGTTCATTAAATTTTAATGGGAACATCCTATTATGTGTCATAGGCACAACTGTAACCACTATATTTCCCTGATTATTATCATAAATTATACATTGTTGATTTTCAAATACAACTTTATAATTATTCTCACATAATCATCCAACACTCAATAAATTATGCTTTAATAGTGGAGTGTTATAAATGTCTTTAACAATTTTCATACCTTCTTTTGTATGGACTTTTGTTGTTCTTTTTACAGAAACCTCCAATGATTTTTCATCACCAAGCTAGATCTTGGATTTGAAACTTTCATCCATTATTGAAAATAGCTTTTCATTTCCTAAGATATGGTTAAAACATCTAGAATATAAATACCAAACATCTTTACTATTATTTTTAGCTTTTACATAGGATAAAAATGAATGATCTGGAGGATTCTCATCACCTTCTTTGAGCTTAATGAACACTATTTACATTATTTTAATCTGTAATCCCTTTCAAAGTGGCCGTACATGTTACAATGGTAATATTGGACATTTGTTTGATCAAATCAACCTCTACCTCTTCCTTTGAAACCACCTCTTCCTCATGAACCACCTCTACCTTTATTTCCTCTTGAATGATTCTAATTTTAAACTCTACCTTGGCCTTGATTACTTTTGGTTCTATTGTTGGCATCTTCATTCTCTGTGATTTATATATTGAAGGAAAAAGATTTCTCATCACTATCTCCAAATTAATCTCTCAATATTTCTTTAGGAGACATCAAACATCTAACTAGGTGATCAAATTAAAGGGTAGACAAATTCTTTCTTTCTTCTATGATTATGACAACATCGATCCACCTTCGTGTGAGAGTCCTTAATAGCTTTTTTTTATCACAAACTAATTGTTCATGATTTAACCAAGTGTAGCCATCTTATTGACCACATCTTTTACTCTGACACAATAGAACTCACACTTTCATCTTCTTGCATCTTCATATTCTCAATTTCTCTCTTTAATGTTTATAACTTGACAACTTTAACTTGAGCAATAACTTGGTATGTTTATTTTAAAGTCTTTTAGGAATCCTCAGTTGCCTTCGCTTCTATAATTCTCAAAAATATGATCTTATCTAGAGATATTTGAATATGAAATAAGGTTTGAGCATTCTTCTTCTTAGCCTCCTTAACAATTTTATCATTGCCTATAAAGGCATTCCAATCAGTTGGCTCTGCATACACTGATTCAATAAATCATCAACAATTTTTTTCCTATCAAAATTGTCATCATTTTAATGTACCACTAATCATACTCATTTTCATCAAATTCTTGAATGGGCAAGGAGTTGGAATTCGATATGATAAACCTTTGGCAAAATTCTAACCACTAAATCTTTTAACCCAAAAAAAAATACCTACCCTAATACAAAATATAGAATCTGAAACTAAACCTTATTCCTGAACCAGTGGGTTATGAAAGATAATAGCAGGAAAAATTGAAAAATAAATAGCTAAAAAAAAATAGAGCACACATAATTTTGTATTTTACAGACCACATAATTGTTTCTTTTTATTCATGCTTATATAAAAAAGAATCACAATACAACATGGATCCCTATGTCTAAAAAAACTAAAAAACTAAATATGCATTTGGATTCCTCATGCATTATTCGCTATCTTAGAAGCTCCATAAAAACTAAAAGCAAAAGTACAATTAAAACTATCTAAATTCCATATGGAGGAGAAGTTAGATGCAACATGGGGAAACAATTCTAACTCCTTACATGATATATTCCTCTACAGATGGGGACGATCAGCATTAGTTATCAACAATCATGAAAATACATCATCAATTTTTGAAATACATGTCAGACATCTAGTCAAGACATATATAGCCATTGATATTTTTGTTAGTGAGAAAATTAATGCACTTGAAGAAAAATAATGCTAAAAATGATTAGACTTAAAAGAGGAAGGAATTCCTCAATGAAAGACACATCTGGGATAATTAATTTTCAATCATTTTGCTTCCATGAGCAGATCAGCCCTTGCTATGACTACAATGACTAGATCAGCCCTTTTTAGGAGTACAAAGACCAAATCAGCCCTTGCTATGACTACAACATAAAAATCTCTTTGTCTATTCTACAATTTTAGTCCTTTGATCATCCCCTTTTATAGTATGTTTGGTGGTTTTTTCATTATGACGACCTTTTCTAATATCTATATTTCTCATTATAACATGGCTACCTATTATCCATTTCATGCTACTATAATGTCAAGTATCCCGCATAAGCCAATTTCATAATTTGTTGCCCTTGTTTAGGCTGTAACAAGATTGAAGTATGATCACAAGTTTAATGGTGTTTCCTAACTTGTCCCTTTGCTTGAAGTTTATTTGGTTTATCCTTATTGGATATATGTCCTTAGATGTGGTGGTAAATCATGTTAGATGAATAATTTCCTGACTAATTTTGGTCTCCAAGATTGATAAATGGGGTGAATGATAAGATTGACAACTCAAATGATAAAGTTTATCTTAGTGTATGTCAAGCCTCCCATGATTATTCAACATCTACGTAAATTTAAATCAAAACTATGGTAGATAATATCTTCTTATGGATATAGAGAAAGGAGGGTTCATGATACTATGACTAGAATAGATGAAAAATAAAGGATATACCGTTATAGTTGGTAAGCAACATGTGTCTAATTAAGTAGAATCCATAGAAGAAATGGAATATCTCGAATTTCTTTTGTGTTTTCTTAAGAGGAAAGAGGAATTTGGGAATGAGGGACGAAGGGTGTGGATGCATCTCACTATCACATAGCCTATTTTTTAGAACAGTGAGTTGGAATGTAATGTAGTTGATGATGCTCGCTAAAATGGAATTAATTTAGATTCTAAGAATCTTCTATGCAGCTTGTAAAAAATATTGTCACAATATTATTTAATTACAGTCCAAGGATACATCATAGAAGGTATAAGTTAGTTTTTTTCAATGTAAATTAATTCATTAGGTCCTTTTCAAAAATTAGTTTTTTCCATTCAGGTCATAGGAAATATTTCCACAATTTTTTTAACTAGTGTCCAAGGATGCATCATAGAAGGTAAAAGTTAATTTTTTTAATGAGGTAATTGATTGGGTCCTTGTTGAAAAATTTCCACTATATTATATCTTTAGGGGTTTGCAAGTACTACCAACAGTTCAATCAATATGATGAGAACTTTTGGTAACAGGGCAACATATTACATGCTTATTAAAGTGAAGAAGGTATATGCCCAAGAATCACTTTAATTTAATATATATTTAAAATATATAATTTTTAGTATTCTTACAATTCTTAAAGATTTCAAATGTCTATTAATTAAAATATATTTTGAAGTTTCACAACACTAAGTAGTCAGATTTACTCCCTCATCTCTATTTATATAATATTATTACCAATTCTTTAAAAAATGAATATCTACAACTCATATTTCTACAAATTATTGAATAAATGGTTCTTAAATATTGTCTAAAAGTTTAATTGCCTGCATATCATCATCATGAACATAAGATCAACATTAAATCTGTTAGGAATTAGTAGTATGTATAAGAACTAGATATCTCAACTCTAGGAATTAAAAATATTAAAATAATTATATCCACTTTTTGAAAAACAATTTTCACCTTCTCAACACTATTGAGGTATGGCCTTTTAATCATGTTCAGGCATATAGGCAAAACATGCTGTGCAGTCATCTACAAACCCATGAATTGGCCAAAAGCATAAAATGTAACATATTTGGAGTCTAATTCCATTTTGAAGAGCTATAAAATGATATATATGTTCCTACTTTTCTGCGTGGAGGCCCCATAATAGAGCCCCTTATAATATTTATAAATTAATTTTCCATGTTCTAGCTTACCCAATTATTCATAGCATTTGCATCTACCATAAATAGATGTGAGGGTACATTTGTTGATAATTGATCATACACCTAGGATTGAAAACAATGACAACAAAAATGTAACCCACACACATTCCCTGTAGATCAAATAATACCCTAGTTAGTTATTCAATAAATTACAACAATTGAATCTTTTTCCTATTTTGTTAAGTAAGTAAATACCAAATAAGCTTTGGTTAAATCAATAATAGTAATCTAAATTTGATTCTCGCTTATAAATATGAATGAAAAATGACCTTGGTTAAGGCAATACTACTAATTTATTGAAAGGCCACAAAAGCTTGACGATATTTCATTTGAACAATTGAGATGCAAGCGTGAATGAAAGTGGCATATAATACTAATCTAAATTTGATACTATTTTATAATTATAAATGAAAAATGACCTTGGTTAAGGCAATAGTACTACTTTGTTGAAAGGCCACAAAACCTTGACAACATTTCATTCGAACAATTGAGTTGTAAGTGTGAATGAAAGTGTCATGACAATAACCATGAAAATCTTTTTAATTACAACATGAAATTTAAAAATATCACTATATGTGGGTTGTTTCTAATGGAAGCATTTATCCATTTTAGAGAATTTTGATTTAGGAGCATTCACCAAACAAGGGAAACCATAAGCTAAGTGGTTTTCAACATCTACAAAAAGAAACATGAAAAACACAACTCAAAAAATTTCAAGGATTACAAGGATTATGCAATCAATTGCAATAGCTTGCACATTACAAGAATTATGCATTGATCAAGTACCCAAAGTGAAAACAAAAAATGTTTAGTACATTATGAAGATAATGCTTCTTGTGCACATGGAATTTAGAATTTTCTCAAAACATATAAAACAAAATAGGATACATGGCATATTTGTGAATATCTATATTAAATAGAGTTTGATATTGTATTACATAAAATGCATTGTACATTGTTCAGAATGTTATCTATTGACTAATTTTTTTGGAATTGTAGTTAACAAAATGGCATTGCCCTTTTATCAAAATAAAACCACATAATGAAATAAATTGAATATGTAAATTATTTTTATTTATATTGTACCTATGAAAAACACATGCCTATTCATTTTTTTCCTCTTTCGACAAGGAAAAATACTAATAGATGACATAGAATGCACATCATGTTGATCATCCCCACCATTTCAATCTCTTATTTGATATATTTTTGGGGTTTTTATTTCTGATGAAGTGCAAGAAGTTCAACTTATTCATTGTGTGAAATAATAAAATTATCACTTGTCTCCTCATGCTTAGTGTTAGTTTCTCCCACTGAGGAGTTTTATTGCTTTGCTTCCTATTACATAACATAGCATAGTTAATTCAATTATCTTAATATCTATTATTAAATAAATTTTTATGTTATTAAAATTTATAATAAGCTTACCTCAGATTATTGATCAATGATCATTTTCTTCTATCAATCTAACATATGTTGTTGGAGGTCTTGGGAAGCAAGTAATAAACCATATTTCAGATCTTCCTCTGAATCTTCATTTTAAAATATTTGAACCTACATGTACAATATTATATAATTCATAAGGTAAAATTTATAATCAAACACATGCAACTCATAATTTTATGATATATTCCTACAAAGAAGATAAAAGTAATAAACCTATTTTCTTACCAAGATGGCATGAATGTTGTTGTGCCCACCAAATCCAAATTTATGAGACCTGATGCTTGATAACCTAGCTTGTGTTCCTATTGTTGTGTCTTGAATGCGTCATTTACCTCCTCATGCAAATGGCCTATAGTCTGGATTTTTTTTTAACTTTCTCATGAATTTTGCATCTTTAATATGTTTATCCCATGTACCTTGGTCTGTGATCCAAGATGGTCAGGGATATCTTAGGTCCTTTATTAGCTTCAATCTTAATTTTTCTCTTTTCGAATGAATATATTTCCATGCATTATCCATTATAACATCTTTGGTGAAACTAGGATTTCTAAATTCTTTTATGCCATCTTCAAATAATTCATCTTTCTTAGAATTATTCTATCTTCTGCAATCTATGTGTATGGTATTCCCATATAGGCCTTCTACAAAATGAAACAAAAATTGGAATAATTTTGACACCATTTCATCTTTCAAGATAATTATTTATGAATTTAAAAAAATTATAACCTTTTTCTTTCCCTTTGTGCTCATGACATATATTGTTGTAGTCTTATGTATTGAATTAGGTTTTTGTATAGGTATATTAGGGGAAGTGGAATTCACATATTTCTTGTATAACATGAATATTAATTTTTTAAGAAAGCTATTAAAATCATAAAAATATTTATAAACTAGGAATATAATTTCATTAACACACCATAAGAAACAAGAAAACATTGGACTAACAACTAAAAATTAAGTAGTAGAGTTAGTAATATTGAGAATTTTAAAATAAAAAAGTAGTAAGATCAAAAAAATCAAAAGATTTAAATCTAAAAAATATATGATACTTATGAAAAAATTTCATTGATTAATTAATATTAATGTAATATTACTTAAAAAGTACCTCTTCATTTGCAACATGCTCCAATAATGTTTTCTCCTATTCCTAAATTTGTTTAAGTACTTCTTGTCTACCTTCAATGTTTTTTATAATGCCTAGTAGGATCCTTAATATTTTTTATTTTGATTCTATAATTCTCCATAAATAAACATGTTTTGGTGTTGTATGGAAAATTTGGATAGATCCATTTAAGCAATTTTTTTAATAAACACAAAATCACATAAAATAAAACAAATTAATAATTAAAAGACAAATATAAGTTTCATTTAGAATATAACAACTTCATTGAAAAATAAATAAAAGCATATAGAATACTTAATTTTGACTAAGTTTTCATACATCAAAGTAAATTAGCAATATTCAAATTGAAAAACATTATCAACAACTTTGCATTTTTGTCTATCCTTCACATAGGTAATGATTGTGTCAAGATTTTAAAAATAGAAATTGAGTTAAAGTGTGGTAAATTATCATCCCCATAAAAAAAATAAACATGCCCTTCAACACATTGTTAAAAAACACAAAATTTGAAAATAACAAGAAATAATGAAACATGTCTAATTGAAAAACATATATGCAAATTATATGCATTGACATTGGAATAAATAAACAACACATCACTCAAAATATATAGAGTGAATTTAAAATTATTTTCATGTATATAAAAAATATAAACTATATTCTATTTTTATTTTTATTTTAAATTGTGTTTTCCTTACAAGGTCCATCTTAAAGTGAACATGGTGATCAAACAAAGTCATCGTCATCTGACATTATAATTTCTTCATCTAGAGGTATAAATGAAACATCATTAATAGTTCCCAAATTGACAAATAAATTAATAAAATTTCTCTCATGATGTTGATCCCCTTCAATAATAAGTAAGTGATAATCAATAAACTCATAATCTTCATGCACATCATGACCAATATTTTGTTATTCTCCTTTTAGAACTTTAATAAACTCATCACTCTCTTCATCTTAGTCATATTCATAATAAATGGTCATGTTTTGAACATATTTCTCTTGGTCATATATGTCTTCATGTGGATCTTTTACCTCATCAAGTATATCATGTCTTGCTACATCCTTAACAAAGGTCACTCTTTGTCCTCTTGGATCATAATCGATCACAAAAGACCACCTAGGTTGTACAAAATTTGGAATGAAAAATATATGTTCATAATGAATTGGAAACATGTATGGTTCATAAGATATATTAAACCTAGATGTATTTATGGTATTGAATCCATTATTTTTCAATAAAATAGCTTTATCATTGCCCCCTTCAATGAACCTAGACTATTCAACATGAAAAATAACTTTTTTGAATGACATGAAATTGAGATCTATTATATCATTCAACACTCCATAATAATGAAGTGTACTTGTGACTGGATTTATTTTATATTCATGTGAAATACATTCCACTTCAAATGGTGCTAAACTTCCATAATCATAACATTTTCACTTCTCATTAATCTTCTTGATGCAAAAATTATGTCCACTAATCCATATTCCTTTATATCATGTTACCTAAACGCATATAAATATCAAATAATCAAATAAAATAATTAAAATATTAATAAATAATGTTCATTAAATTCATTCATATATATATATATATATATATATATATATATATATATATATATATATATATATATATATATATATATAACCTGCTTATTTATAAATTCTTTAACAAAATATAGTTTTTGTTGTGTTACTCATTTCCTCCCCTTGGTTGCCTCGTGTTCAATATTGGTCTTCAACCAATGCCACAAGAATCTATATTTACATTATATTTTATGGTGTTCTTGAAGTACTCAAGTAGTTTTTTGACCATGTTTATTATATATATCAGCCCATTCCTTTTCATCTTCTATTTTATTTTATTCATCATAATTCTCCATCCATTCTAACATAGAGTCAAAGTTGTATAAAACATAAAAATACAATGACTCCCACTCCTTAGCATCTACAAATAAAAATATATTTTAGTCGATGATATGATCATTATTTAAAATATATAACATACAAGGTTTAAGAGAAAAACATACATCTAACATTTCATTATACCTTTTATCATCTTTGAAGTTCCTTGACCCTCCAATTTTCTACCATCAAAGGATATAAGTTGTTGATCACCCCATAATCATGGAAATTATAGATCTAATTGAGGTGAATACTCACTTAGATTAACCATGGTCTGAAAAGCTATGTATCCCTTAACCATGGACCCTTTAGGTTGCATTCTTTACCTCACAAAAATAAAATTAATACTTTCACATATCTATGCACAAACCACATTGACCTAAGATGGATAGGTATACATTGTTCCATATCTTCCACCAAGTGTATAAGGTAATGATCTTAAGAGTAGAATAAGCTTTAAGGGAAGCACATTTGAATGTTACACATAAAAAATGCAACATTCCTCTTTCAATATTTTAGTTCATCTTGATGTATCTCTTTAGATCAGACCAACATGTAAGTATTATTAACAAGAATTAACATAGAAATAGATATTGTATCATCAAATTAAAAAATTTAACCTTTATAAATAGAATAAAAATGATATTTATGAAAGGAAAATGTTAAATTATTGAATAGAAAATGATAGGTTTAGAATACCTCTACTATTTAGACAATTTATAAATTGTTTGTCTGATGTAATTATTTAAAGTGCTATGTATTATTTTAGGAAGCACGTAATACACCAGCATTAACAAATTGTATTGTTAAAATACATATATTAGATTCTATACCACTAGGATAGTCAAAATTATAATTGTGCTACCAATAAATATAACATTTTATGAATTACATTTTATCCAATTATGCCAATCATGTGTTTTCATTCATAAGAAATTTAAACCATATTTTATGAATATAATTTTTAATCTCAAACAAAACTAGTATAAAATCATATGTTTCAAATGATATTGATCATATTTTCTTAATTCTGATGTAAATACCCATGGAGCATGATCATGTGTTTTATTTTCATGAAACCACATGCTCAACATCACATTGGTGACCTACAGGTCTTTTCATAATTCTAATTGAGCTTCATCATTGGTTTCATTTAGGTGGTTTCATGATTTATGGTGAATTTTATTGGGTTTTATTAAAAATCCTTGGAGGTTCTCAGGTGAATTAGATTCACAATGGTGGTGAATTAGTTTGGAAGGTGATTAATTGTACATGTGAGTCATTTAATGGAGTAGGTAAATTAATATTTTATGAATACAAGACTTCTCTAAACATAAATATTTTTACATATTTATTTTCCTCTAAAAAATTATACAATTTAATAAAATTATCATAATCTGAGTCTGGATGCAAAAGTTATAGCCTCAAAAAGTTGACTAGGTTAAAATGCACTTGTCGATAGACATCCGCATGATGTCGATGGCCATCCACATGATGTTGATGGCTTTCCAAACCTAGTAACAATTTTTAGCATGATGTGGATGGCCATCATCATCATGTAGATGTCCATTATTAAGTGCACTATAACTTATCCAACTTCCAAAGGCTATAACTTTTAGATACATAATCAGATTATAATGATTTCTTTTTTAAATTAAATAATTTATTGAGAGGAATCTAAACATGTAATAAGATTTATGTTTTGAGTGTTTTTTATTTAATTTTTTTTTAGACATAGTCATTAACATATACAAATGGCCATTGGCATATGTGAATGACTATCAGCATATGAAAATGACTCGCAACATATGTGGATAACCATCGACATATGTAGATATGAAGATGATAGTCAGCATATGCAAATGACTCTCAGCATATGAGTGTTTTTTTATTTCATTTTAGGTTAGATATATAAATTAACATATACAAATGGCCATTGGCATATGTAAATGACTATCAGCATATGAAAATGAATCTCAGCATATGTGGATAACCATTGGCATATGTAGATATGAAGATGATTGTTAGCATATGCAAATGACTCTCATCATATGTAGATGATCAACTACATGTTTGATGTGAGGTGAATATTCCTAAATTAACTTTTGAGGTGTGGGAAAAAAACATTTATCTGAATGAAATTATTTTAAACAGTGAGTGATCTTACCCTAGAAATCAACTTGCATCCAAAAAATTTAGGTGATTCCAAAATCTTTATTAGCTCAAAAAATCACCAAATTCATATTTATAAAATTGGAATTTTCATGAATTAACAAAGATTGGGCACTAAAATTTTCCTTACCATAAGCACTCTACCACATTTTTTCTAATATGAATTGTATCAAACATATAAGTTATTGGTAATTGATCATAATATTATAAATTAGAAAACAAACATAGTCTTTTATTCTTAATGGGTACCCTTTACCTTAATTTTTATCATATGATACTTTCCACCTAAAAGGGTTCATTCTTAATTGGATATTCCTTTCCTACTCCTTACCATTGAACTTATTTTTCTTATGTAGGTGACAATGATGGTTTTGTGGTAAGAAATTCCTATACTCATCATACACAATTTTTTTGAGATCTTTTGATTCCCTATACATAATTTTTGTCCCACATGATGGACAACCATGTTTCCCTTTACTTTCTAACCCTAAAAATTAGTATTGAAAAAATTTAGTTAATGATTGTAATAAAAATATAATAAATACATAAATACTTGATAAATACACAAATACTTGATAAAAATGTAGATAATCTTGAGGCATCATGAATTATCCAAATAAGTATACCCTGAGAAAGGAAGTTCCTATCATTGATTGGTCTCAATACATCATACATATTTATTCCCTTCTATAAATCATAAAACTCATCAATAAGAGGCTCCATATATGTTTCCATATATTTCTCCTAGTATGTACCTATAAAACATGTGAATTAATGTTTATTTTAGTTCTCATGAATTTACATAATCCTCGACCAAATATAATATTAACAAGTTCATGTATGTAGTATGATTAAAGTTAACATTGTGTGCTCCTTTTTCATTTCCATCCAAGGGAAAATATTGTTGTTAATAAGTAAAATTGGCCATGTTGTCCTAATAACTCCAAAATGATTAACACCATCCATTGTCAAAGAATGTCTTGCATTATTTGACTCATTTCTTAAATATGTCCATTTTTTTTAATCTCTTTCCAATCTTTATTATCGTATACTATATGCATGACACCATCTTCGCTCCTTCCACATGTATGATAATTAATAACCATAGATAATTAATTACATTTTAACATCTTCCCCAACCTTGGTGTTATTGGAATGTGTCATAGTACCTTATATAAACCCTTATTAGCTTATTTATCCTTGCAATACCTATTGGTGTGACATACTGGGCATTTCCAAAGATTCTCAATAGCTACATAATATAATATATGCTCATTTGGAAATTCATCATATGTTTGGAACTCCATTTTAATGTCCTTCATTACTAAAGATACTTATTTTTTTGATCAATGCATCTTATTGTTTTTTTGAAGTATCCTGTCTGCTAAAAGTCTACATGATGTAATAATTTTTTTTATGTTAATCAATATAAATAATATTTAAAACTTATCACATTGAGAGATAATTAAATGAATTTAAAACTTGCCTCAATATATTGGTCAAACATGGGTTCATCATTCCATGCATAACCTTCAAGTTCAAAAATAACATAAGTGTTGCCCATAAATATGACTTTACATGATGTTAAAAAGGTGACCTAATAAGTTGAGTTAGATCTGAATCATCAACTTATTTAACATATGTGTATAAGTCTTGTAAAAATTCATTCACTCCATCCTCATTTATCTGTGAAGTGATATCACCCATATATGTGCCTTGGTCTTCATATTAAGAGTCACTATCATTACTTCTATATGTCATTTATTTAGCATTACTATGAATTTGGACCAACTATTCATAAAAAATCATTTGAAATAATTAATAGTAGGAATATATATATATATATATATATATATATATATATATATATATATATATATATTATATGTTTATTAATTTTAAGTATACTTGAGTTATAGGTAAAACATATCTCTTCTATAGAAACTTCATACTTCAATATATAGATACCAACAAGTTGATGCTTCTTTAATTTCCTACTTTTACACTTTTCACAAGTTTAATATATCATTTCAGTAAAGTATTAATTTTTCATTAAAATAGGTATTTATAGCTATTCATCTGAATATTCAGACAAAGATATACTATTTTACTACATGCACCATGTACTATAAATGATAACTATATACCTCTCAACTCAAGACATATTTGTATAGTTTGGCCTTAGATTATTTCTTACTAAATTTGGCATAAACTAATTTTTTTTTTATTAAACCTACCATCATTTAAATTTTATGCCATGTTATCCATATAATATTAAAAAATATGCTCATTGGCCCCTATACCTTATTATGACAAAAAGTAAAAGTACTTGATTATCCATTTTATCTAAGTGTGGTGGTTGATTTAATAATAGGATCCAATAAAAAAAGGAACAGTGAGGAAAAAAATTTAAAAATAAATAAATAAAATTATTTGGCCATGTTAAATGTACATAAAAAAATGAGAAATAGATATACAAACACTCATAATAATGTGAATAGGTCTGCTAGAAGACTTAAAAACTTCTCTTCTATAAACTTTTCAAAAAAAATAGTACATAGGAGGTTAAAAAATTATTTAATGAGATAAAAGACACCTAAAAGGGATTGAGAATACTAGTTGAATGTTTAAAGGATATGATTTATTAAGTATATTTGGTTGAGTAAGGTGATAGAATTAGAATAAGACATAATAGAAACCATGTTTAAGCCTTTGAAAAGAAATCAAGACTAAGAAGAAACGTCCATTAAATTGAAGACATTTGATTTCATACTCAATGTAGTAAGACAAGAAATATTTATCCTAGATCATTATCTAGAGATTGAAGTTTTAGTTACATCTAATCTAGGAACTTGCCCAAGATAACATTATGGTAATTTATATTAGAGTTAGTGTGTTTGAAGGTCTAGCAGACTGAGGCAAATTATAGGTGTAGTGTAATTTATCATATGAATCAAAAGTTTCCATCTCTACCCATAGCTAAAGCTATCACATAAGGGTTAGCCATATCTCAAGAGACAATCCATGGATGTGGAGATCTCAATAAAGGTTTTTATGAGTGACCTTTCTTGGGCATATCTAGTTTTCTAGCGTCAAGTTATGCCTGTAACTCCTACATGGAATCCATATAATATGAAATAAGCTAGAGTAAAACACGTATCCTAAAAAGGGGTAACAACTAATTTTTAAAATATGTTGTGCAAAGCTTGTGCCATTTTATCAAATGTGTTACAAATTTATACGTTTCGAGATGTTTTAAAGTAATATGCTCAACACAGAGTTTTGAATAGCCCAAAAATTACCAAATCTATTGAGCTTCTAATATGCACTTAGTTTAAATATAGTTTCAATCATCTTGATCTATTCTATTCATATTATTTATATCATCAACTTTGAGCTTATAAGTCCTCCATATAAAAGTGCCATCCATGCATCTTCAAGAATCAGGAATCAAGTTCAAGATGACACTAAAAAATACATTAGGAAGAAAAGAGATAGATGTATTAGTAATGCTAAATTTTCACCAGAATGTGACTTTTATACATCCAATACTTCTACATAATCTATTCCATTTCTCACTGATGTAGAGATGTTGAAAAAATACTACAAAGAGTGTCATGGATCTATGTTACAATTTACTTCATGGCTGTGGAAAATAAAACAACACTAACATTTTAAATAATATTTTAGAGATGCATCTTGATGTAAAAAGAAACTAGAAAATGCCAATGAATGTTTATTCTAGAATAACGAAGTTTGTATAAAGTAGAGAAGTGATTAAATATTTTAAAAGATTATGTAGATAGTTTGAACAAATGTGCTGAATGATGTTATGGATTTATGTGCATGTACTTCAATTGAAAAATATCAATTTCATAATGTGATATGTTTAAAATCTTGATTTTATTTTATAGTAATTCTTTCTAATTTTGAACCTATTGTACATTTAAATAAAATTCTCTATTTACATACTTTAATTACAACATTAAAATATATAATTATTATTTGTCAATTTATTAGTTATAGTTCATAGAGTTACATGCATTATTGTGTCTACTTTTTTGTTACCCTTAATTGGGACAAAATCAAGATGTGTCCCTATTCAATCCATAATAGCTCAAAATTGAATACAATGATGCATTAGGTTTGTATATTTTATGACTAATTTCATTTAGTCAATGCAAATTTTGTATTAATGGACATTGGCTATTTATTTTAATATCCAACCTATCCCACTAAAAATATGAAATGTGGAGAGAGAGAGAGAGAGAAATGGCAAACATAATATTATTAAAAAACCAAGTTATCTAGAAAGAACTAGGATTTGGTTGGACATGTCAAATATTTAAAATAGAAAATATTAAAACATGAATAGACTGAACAATCACATAGACACCAGTCTTGTTTCTAATCTACTATGTTTTATTAAAATAAGTAAAATTTGTATGTCAATTTTTAAACATACTTTGATTACAGGATTATGAGTTGTTATAGGTCATAGATTTAGTGACATGGTGATGAAGTGACTATAGGGAATGATGAAAGTGGGAAATGGAGATTCATATGCAAGAGTTTTATTTACTGGTAGTTTTGAAATTTTTATTTAGATGTTTCAGGATCTTATGAACCACACAAGGATTTGTTTTAAGATGGATATTAAACCTATGGTTGAGAGCCTTCTTGCACCATACCATGTAGTTGGTGATAAAAATAGGGTTATGTAGACTTCAGGTATGTTTTAATCATATTTCATATTGATTGTTGATGCATGTTTTACTAGGTGTTATTTCAATTTCTTTACTGTGATCAAGGATTTAGTTTTAGGCTTTCCTACCACTATAATGCTAGTTTATTCTTTAGCATTGTTGTAAAATTTGATCAAACTAGATATTAGAAAAATAGTAATTACTCATAGCTAGGCATTTACTATCAAAATTTTTTTTTATCATTTATATTTATATTTCCATTGAAGAGGACTTGCTTTATTATTCCTTTTGGTTGTTTCTATTTTGATATTATCTTTATCTTGTGTGAGCCTAGCGTAACCTAGCAAGAGAAGAGAGATGTCATGTTGACCATTTTGACCACAAGTCAAAATGTGTCAACCCCCCTATAGTAAAATCTTATATAGGGGTATAATATTTTGTCATAGGGTGTTTTGTAGTCTATTCGATGTAATTTAATGTTAGTTTTGCCTTTGTCATAATCTAATTAGTCTATATGTCATTTTGAGTCACTTAGTATCCATTTATGGGTCATAAATGAAAGTGGAATGGTTTTAAAGGTGTTTAAGTATCTTATTTTTAATTCAAAAATCCAATATTTCATATTCTTTGTCAATAATGTTAGTCCCATCTGAAATTTGAAGGTTATCTAACTAAAAAAGAAAGATTTTGGCACTTATACAGCCTATAAGTGAACGTGACACATGGGAAAATGTTGTGAGATGACTCTTTAGCTTCCTAAGAGTCATTTCCATCCTTTAAATACTTTTTAATTTCCAAATTTGATATAAATTCATTCTATTCCATATCCTTTCTAGACATTCAAAACCAATCAATGGGTTTTTGCTTAGTATGGCCAGCTGAAGAACTTCTAGGTCAAACACCTTTGGGAAGTGAATGTAAACTTAGAGAGATTAATTTCCATAATATTTTTTCAAGGATTGGTTAATTTTTCTTTATGAATTATCCCTAACAAGTTGATTTTATTTTTTTGCTCACTATTTTGTGCACCCTATAGGTTTTTCTCTAATTTGGAGAAGTTCATACAACACAGTTGGTGATATTGATTCCAGATAATTTTTTATCTCTCCTATAATTCTCCATATTATTGGTTTTATTTTTAAATGTGTTTAGATAATCCAAGTATCTCAAAGTTGTAAGAGAAGACACCATTATGAGTTGAGGTGGATTTTTATCATTATTAAAATCTTCATGCTTTGGTAGTGACTTCAGTGGGGCTTTATAGGTTAATTTACATGTTAAAATTTATTATTGGCTCCCTCACCTTTAAATCTCTTTCCATAAATAAATATTCATGGAATTATATTGACAAACACCATATAATCAGTTTGCTCTATGAATGTCATATATAGTCAGCTAGGTGAGCTATACAAAGATATGAAATACATTAATAGAGAAGTCATTATGGTATAAAAGTGTTTATAATTCTCTTAAAATGTGAAATAATCAATATAATACCTTTAAATTATCATAAAGAGGGATTTTGATAGTCAAATCAGTCAGTCGCGTAGTTTTCTACCATTGCCATTCCACTACACATTCCTACAGAAGGTTTCAAATGTCGAAATGAGGTTTGGAAGATTGCCTCAAGATATTTGATATCATCATCTATAATTTTATCCATTTATAAGAGTGTGAATTAATTCATAGGTTTCAGATTCATGACATCACTTCTCATACTAAAATCACTCACTGCCTACATACAACTCAAAGTACACCTACAGGTACCTCATGAGGACCAATATTGTTGGAAGGAAGTATTTGAGATGAACAATGTTCTTGATGATGAAGAGAGTCTATTTTTAATCTTTGAGAAGATTATAAAACTCATAAAAGCTAAAAAAAAATCACATTGTCCACATTCATCCTCACTACCTATATGTGAAAATGTCCACCTATATGTGGCACCATAGAACTATAAAGGTACTTGTACAAAGAAGTTGGATAAGAGGTGAAACACTCATTAAGGTCTTAGTATGTTAAAAATATCATTTAAAAACATTTTTGAAATGACATATTACTAGGGAAGGTTAAATGTCACTTTCAAAGGCAATGATTATAGATTTAGGGATCAAAACCCTAAAACATCAAAATAGAGCACCTTACTACTTTGTTAATATCTTATAATAGGGGTACTAAGAGTTTAGATGTAATTTAATATGCATGACTTTTATCCTCCACATAGGAGAGAATATTTTTAAAGGATATATGGTATATGACTAGTGGAAGATAGTAATTGAGCACCTAAAAGTTGCCCATTTGAACACTGAATCCCTTCACTGTCATCTACATGATCTAAGCTATAAAGAGACCTCTTCTCCCATGTTGACATCATTAGACCATGACACCATGTTTGTATTATTATATATGGTTGAAAAGAGAATTTATAATCTAAATTTCATTCAAATAAAATGATATATTGTGTTTTGGACCCTATACATAGCTACAAGAGTCGTTTGCCTAAGAGGTTGACCTACAACTAACTATGATGAGCAGAGACCAAAGAGTTAAGGTTATTGATGTGGACATAACCCAAGAATGAAATGATTTAATCCAAATAATTTATAATTTAGAATGGAATGATTCAAATAATCTTATGAATTATGGTCAAAGTCCAACTAAGTAAGCATACACCTATAGGTACCCTTCAATCAAAACACCATTAAGAAAATTGCACACAAGCTTGACTAGTCAAGGTATGGGAAGGGGTATGTATGGAGTTGAAGTGATGAATAGAAATAGATAACATTCATCATTAAAATTATGTTATCCATAGTATTTTTATAATATATAAAAAGTATAGATAAGGTTATAATCAAGCAACCTACAGTCCATAGGAAAGAACCCTGCACAAAGTCTTTTCCTAACATATTGTCTTGGGTTTTAATGTTTCTAGAAGGTCAAATGACCTAATAAATGGGAAATTTTTTACAAATATAATACATATGTATTTTATAATAAAATAAAAAAAATTAATTGTTTGATTAAATAGGGGAGGTACCCTCTATTTTGTCTTAGACAAAGGGTACTTCCATTTATAAGTAAACCCTGTAGTTTTGGAAAGTAGGGATAAAAGGATGAACCAAGAGCTGATTAGGCATTGTTATGAGGTGTTAAAAGTTGGATTAAATATAAAAAAACATGAAAAAACATGTATAAATTTAATAATATCAATTGGTTGGTCTATAATTCTAGGTATGTAGATAAGTTTGTTAGGCATGATTTAAGCCTAGAGTTAAATGGGGGGGGCAACTTCACTTTCACCTCTTAGTGAGATTTATAACCTATTATATAATTTTTATGGGATAAATCAAATATTTATGAGATAAAAGGAGGAAATGGAAGCCATGAATAAGCCATTTTTGGGCTTTAAGACAACTCAGACCTATGTAAAGTGGAGAAACAAGCTCGATAAGAAAAGTTTGGTTGCACATATCTTCTTGGACACCTAACATTGAGACTCAAGGAGATACAAAAATTTATATAGGGTCATAAAAGACCATTTTGTGTCATTGAGTTGATATTTGAATGTAAAATATTTATGAACAATATCTAAGAGGGTAAAATAGGCTTAAATTTACCAAAACCCTTGCTATTGACTAGTTTCTGAAGATGGATAAGTTAGTGCATCTAAATGGAATATTTTGCACATAAAAGTGATTTTATGACGTAGGGTAATATCTTAGGATAATTTATATCCTTTTGGATTGTAAAAAATTATATGAATTGAGTACAAAATAGGGTTTTCTTAACAATATTTTAGTTTTTCCACATTCTAGATGGAGTCTAAATATGCCAATAATATGGAAGGGAAGATTGAGACTTAAGATAACTCTCCATGATAATTTATTTCTTCATAAAAACTCTTAAGTACCTTAAAAATATATCCCATCTCAACCAGTTAAAACTAGCATAGTGAACATGATAATGAGAAAGGTGAAAACTTCAAGTAAGTTACTTTTAAGCTGTGATTGATGACTCTAAGACCATGGATAGTATTAAAAAATTTCATTCAATTAATTTTAGTTATTTTCATGCAAAATTGAATCCAAATTTGAGGCCAAGTGTGTAGGGCATGTGAAAGAGGAATTATTTTAACTATAGTTGGTGATAACTCATTTTGGGAGGAATCCTAACTATTAGGACTAAAACCAATACATGGAAATGTGTGTCCATAAATTTTCATTCTCATTCCAATCATAACTTATAACCCTATTCAGTTATGGGGTGCCCAAGAGGTATAAATGATGAAGGTAGTTTCCTAGACTAGCAGAAGAGACTTCATGCCACATTTCAAGAGTTTAATGACTTGGGGTGCCACCTATCTCTTCTAAATTTGCATGATCAGTTTCATATTATCTTCTAATGCACATGTAACTCCTTTTATCATATTTAAAATTTTCCTTTTAACCTTTTTAATTCCTTATTATTTTTTCTCTCTTAAGTTCTATAAGAAGTAGCCATTTTGGCTATTGTAGGGATGCTCCACCTGAGTATGGTGAAGCCCTGCTTATTTCCATATCATGGGTCAACAAAGACTACTAATTTTACCTCTTATATGAATATTCAAGTGTGTTCACATGAATTATTTATCTTAATTAGTTATTATTATTGTTTCCTTAGCATTGTTGTCTCATTATCTTACCTATTTATAGCTTGAAAGCTTCTTCTTGTAGGTCATATAGACTATTTTATGAAGTGTCAAGGTTGAGTAATTTAGTATATTCAATAGTTATATTATAGGCCTATTGTATAGTCCTCCTCTCCTAAACATTCATCAGAACCTCATAATGAAATACTTGAGAGAAGATTCATATTAGAGAAGTATATGCCTAGTTAGTCTCTTGATCTCATGTGTGACATGTAGCTAGTTGGTAGTTATCAATTAATTTGATGTATCACCACCTTTAGGATAGTTTAATTTTTGTTTTATCTCCCTTTTTCTTTGAAGCATAGGTGTAGTAGTGATAAAAAAAATTATTACATCATGGGAATTATCCCTATCTATAGATTCACTTCATTCGTAAGCCACCCATAGCCTAGAGGTGTTTCAATTGTGCCACTTGGATGAGGAGAGCTGAGATATCTCCTCAAGGTGTGAAAATTAAAGTGACAAATATTTTTAGCACACCTATTGGGATTCATTATCCATGAAGTTGCAATATTTTTTGTATTGTCTTTCAACACATTAGCCTTTGAAAGAATCTATCCAAGCATCAATGCTGACTCAAAAGTTACATCATCTGGTAAAGTAGATCAAGTTTTAATTTTGAATATTTTTGGTAATTTTTCTTTGTGTTATTTCTTCCGAATGAATTTCTATTTCTAGTTTGGTTGTTATGTATTATTTTACACAAGTTGATGAGATATCTCAATATTATGGAATTCCCTATCAACCTTTGTATGATTATTATAATCCTTTTCATGATACTTATCAACTCCAATATGAATTTTATTAACCTTTTCATTAATTATATCAGTATTATAACTAGCCTTCTTAATAACTTGCTCCACTTAGTCAACCTAGTCACTTCTCAAATTAGTCCATTTCAACTTTCAAGCGAACTCTCTTAGACTATGAGAGGTAATTTATGGATCTTGACATAAAAAGAGGACATGATCAAGATGTTCCTAGAAATATAATTAATAATGTGAGGGATGCATTAGATATAGTTAAAATAGAGTGGGTACCTATTGAGAGATCAAATTTACAAAGGCTCACAAGTTAGATGCTAGATGTGAGTGGCCTAGTTTCATCCTTATAAGATAAGATAAGAATTCATGAGGAACAGCCTCACAAAATATATCAATCCTCATATCTACCTCCCAAATATGTCTATCAATTTTAATTGAACCTAATCATGAACCCAATCAAGATCATCAAATTCATCTTTTTCCCAATCAGTTGGAAAAAGGAGATGGAAAGATAAACTTTGCTTTTGAAGCAAACCTTGATGAGTGGATTGAGCTAGCCAATAAGCAATTAAATCATTCCAACTCATCAAAAAATTAAGTGGAATATAATTCCTCATTTCCCTCTCACTTCACATCCCCACCTCAAAAAGAGACTTCTAGATATGAAATCCCAAGTTGGAGACAAGGTAGAGAATCCAAGCCTAAGGAGATCCCAAGTTTCTTAAACACTTCATCCACCCCTCAAATTTCATCACTGTGTCGAGAAGAGACTCCTAATCCTAAAATCCTAAGCTAGAATCATGGGAAAATAAAGGGAATAAAACACTAAATAAAGAGCGTGAAGCTGAGAAAGAGCTTGTTCCTATTATATCCCCTCCCACCCTTCCTCAAGAGATCTATTGTTTTCCATATTAGCCCTCTAATACTCCTTATCCTCATTAATAAGCCTATAAAATTCAAGAGATACTTTTCCAAGAGAACCTAGCCAATAAAATTAAAGAGTTAGAATCAAGAATGAGATTATTGAGTGAAGGTGTGATGGAAGGTTTAGAACCAAAAGAAGATCTTATGCCCAAACACACCCCATATAGCATTCCTCAAGAGAGTGATCAATATGAATCAAATTTAAATGAAGTGATTGTAAAATGGAGGGAATAAAATCAAGCTATTTTAGCCCTATGTTTTCCTCAACTTCCCCAATAACTCCCAAAATGATCCCCTACAATTCGTTCTCAATATGATGTTGAGATTTATGTTCCACCTCTACCAACTCGTTCATCTTGTCCTCACCCTATAACACTTTTCCTTGATGAACCTATGGTGTGGGAACCTAAAGAGGAGAATTTTGTTGACAATAATTTCTAACTTTTACTTGAATAAAACATAGCTCATTAGAAGCCTCATTGGCTAGGTCACCTAATTACAAGATGCCTAGCATTGGCGTCACCAAGAAGGAGAAAGAAATTGAGGATCTTGATATCCTTGAGAACCAAATTTAAGTTATAACTATTGAGATACAAATTAATATCCCTCAAGAGGTTCTAAATGTTTACTAATAGATTATTTCTTGTGTTGAATCTTTTGATTGTGATGATATTAAAGAATGTTTTCCTTATCAAATTTTCAAAGAAGAGGCAAATTTTCAATTTTTTCCTTTGAAGAGGCATATTAATCCCTTGATGATATGTTTTAAATCATAAAAATGGGTTATCATCCTCTCAACTAGTTGGGATAAACACATCAAATTTTAAAGGATAGAACAAGCTTCCATTGGCCTCAATCTTCCAAGGAATAAGAAACTACTCCTCTTGAATCCATGCCTACCAAGAAGATACAAGTTGATCATAAGATGAAAAGTGGGTAGAGGTATGAGGTATGTGTATAAATTCAAGAGAAATACATTTACATTGGAGACCTATTTAAGGATGATCTACTTGAGAGCAGATCAAGTGAAGTGCCAAAGAATAGGTTTGATCTACTAAGAATCCAATCCAAGAAGCAACATGTTTGGCACTATCATTCATCTCATGAAGAAGAATATTCAAGGAAATTTTCTTTTGATCTTGGAAACGAAGTATACTTAATTTCTAGTTATGCATAGTTATTTGTTTTGTGTTTTGCCTAAGTGCTTTGAGCACATGTGTGTGGCTTGTTAGTGTGTTTGCTTTGTTTTGTGTGTCCTTTATTTTATGTGGTTGAGGTCAATAGTTGTCTTGTCCTAGTAAAAGCCTTGTTTTTAAGTTTTAGGTATTTTTTTAATACTTCATATGACCCTAAAGCACAATGGATAAAATTAGGCAACTGGTCATGGCATAGCAAGCATGCCACCCTTAAAAAACTACTAATAATGTTGACCATTTTGACCACAAGTCAAAATGGGTCAACCCCCTATAGTAAACTCTTATATAGGGGTATATTATTTTGTAATAGTGTGTGTTATAGTCTATTTAATGTAATTTACTATTATTTTAAGCTTGGTCATGATCTAATTAGTCTATATGAAATTTTGAGTCACTTAGTATCCACTTAGGGATCATAAATACAAGTGGAATCATTTTAAAGGTTTGAAAGTGTCGTATGTTTTTTTAAAATGTCAAATAGGTCATATTTCTTGTCAATAATGTTAGTCTCATCTAAAATATGAAGGTTATCTAGCTAGAAATCCAGAAACCAACTAAAAAAGGAAGAGTTTGGAAATTTTATGGCCCATAAGGTAATCTGACACATGGGATAAGGTTTTTAGATGACTCAAAATTATTTATAATTATTTACATAATTGAAACACTCTTTAAGTGCCAAATTTGAGATAAAATCATTTTGCTTCTTCATCTATTTTTTAGACATGCATAACCAATCAATGGATTTGTGCTTAGTATGACTAGATTAAGAACTTTCAAGTCAAAAAACATTCTTAGGTGAAAGTAAAATTATATAGATTAATTTACATAATATTCTTTTAAGGATTGGTCAAATTTTATTTATGAATCATCCATAACAAGTTGATTGTATTTTTATGCTCAATATTTCCTACACTATAGGTTTTGTTCTAATTTAGACAAGTTTATATGATACAGTTGGTGATATTAATTTTAGTTAATTATTTATCTCTCCTATAATTCTCCTTATGTTTGGATTAAGTTTTCAAAGTTTTCGGATAAGCCAAGTATCTGAAAGTTGTAAGAGAAGACATGATTCTGTGTTGCAGGTAAATTTCCATCATTTTCAAAATCTTCATGCTTTGGTAGTGATTCTAGTGGGTATAGGTTTATTTAATTTTTTTAAATGTTATATTTTTTACCTCACCTTTAAATATATTTACCCAAATCAATCTTCATGGAATTATAGTCACAAGCAGCATATAGTTAGTCTGCTCTATAACTGTCATACATAGTCAGCTAGATGAGCTATGCAAAGCTATGAAACACAATCATGGAGAATTAATTATGGTATAAAAGTGTTGATAATTATATTAAAATTTAAAAAAATAAAGATAATCCCTTTCAATTAGCACAAAGAGGGAATGTGATAGTCAATTTAGTCACTCATAATTTTTTACCATTGACATGCCACTATAGGTTCTTACAAAAGGTTTCAAACATTGAAATGAGGTGTGTAAGATTGCCTCAAGATATTTGATATCATAATCTACCATTTAATCCATTTTTAATATAATTGAGTTGGTCATAGGGTCAGATTCATGATATCACTACTTATACTAACATCACTCACTGCCTATATACACAACTCAAAGTGCACATATAGGTACCTCATGAGGACCAACGATGAAGAGAGTCTATTTTAAATATTATATAAGGTTATAAAACTCATAAAAGGTTAAAAATAATGCACAGTGTCTACATTCATCCTCATTTCTTGTTTGTGTAAATGTCGACCTACATATGGCACCATAAAACTATAAAGAAAATTGTATGAAGATGTTTGATAAGGGGTAAAACCATTATTAAGGTCTTAGTATGTTTAAAATATCATTGAAAAACTTTTGTTAAATTATATATTTATAGGCAAGGTTAAAGGTCACTTTCAAAGGCAATAGTTGTATATTTAAGGATCAAATCCCTAAAACATCATAATAGAGCACCTTGCTCTTTTGTTAATATCTTATAGTTGTGTTAATAAGAGTTTAGAGGTAATTAAATATTCATGACTTGTATCTTCCACATATAATGGAAGTTTTATAATGGATAGAGGGAAAATGACTAATGGAAGAGAGTAATTGAACACCTCAATGTTGCCCATATGAACACTGAATCCCTTCACTATCATCTACAAGATTTGAGCTATAAAGAGACCTCTTCTACAAAGTTGATAGTATTAAACCATGACACCATGTTTATATTTTTCTTTATGGTTGATAAGATCATTTATAATCTAAAGGTCTTTTAGAGAAGATTATATATTTTGTTTCAGACCCTATACACACCTAAAAGTGTCATTTGCCTAAGAGGTTGACCTACACCTAATTGTGAAGGGCAGAGAGCAAAAGAGTTAAGGTTATTGATGTGGAAATAACCCAATAATGAAATTAGTGAATCCAAATAATTTATAAATTATCATGTAAGGATTCAAGAGATATTATTAATTACTATCAAAGTCCAACTAAGCAAGAATACACCTATAGGTACCCTTTAATCAAAACATAATCAGGAAAATTGCACATAGTCTTGATCAGTCAAGGTATGAGAAGGGGTATGTATGGAGTTGAAGTGATGAATATACCTAGATCACATTCATCATGAACATGATTTTCTACATAGGCTCTTGAAAATACAAAATAAGTAGAGAGAAGGTTCTAATCACATAACCTACAGTCCATAGGAAAGAACCCTACACAAAGTCTTTTCCTAACAGATTATCTTGGGTTTTAATGATTTTGGAAGGTCAAATGACCTGATAAAGGAGAAAAATTTTGTACATAACATATATATGGATTTGATAATACCCTATAACATTCTAATTATCTCAATAAATAGGGGAAGTACCCTTTATTTTATCTCAGAATGAGGGTACTCCCCTCTATATGCAAACACTACAGTTTTGGAAAGTAGGGTTAAAAGGATGAAGAAAGAGATGATTGGTACTTGATAGGATGTGTGGAAAGTTTTATGAAATATAAATAAACATTAAAAACCATTCATATAGGTAATAATCTCAATTGGGTGGTCTAGACTTCCAAGGATGCAAATAGGTCTATGAGGCATGATTTAAGCCTAAAGCCAAATGGGGGTCCAACTTCACCTCTAGATCTTAGTGAGATTTATAACCTATTGGAATATTTTTATGGGATGACATTAGATATGTATAAGTTAAAATTATGAGATATAATCAATTAAAAATCCATTTTTAGGCTTTAAGACAAATCAGACCTATGCAAAGTGAAGAAATAAGTCTAATAAGAAAAGTTTGGTTGCTCATATCTTCTTGAACACCTAGAATGGAGACTGAAGGATAAATTAAAATTTAGATAGGGTCATAAATAAATAAAAATTTGCATTGAGTTGATATTTTAATGTTAAATATTTATGAACAATGGATAAGAGGGTAAAATAGGCATTAACTCACCAAAACCCTTGCTAGTGACCAGTTTGAGAAGATTTAGTACTTAGTAAATATAAATGGAATGGTTTTCATATAAAAGTGATTGTATGATGTAGGGGAATCTATCTATATACTCCCCATCCTTGTGGACTATATGGAAATATATGGATGGAGTATAAAATAGGGTTTTATTGACAATTTTTGTGTTTTTGTAGGTTATATAAGGAGTCTGAAGATTCAAATCACATGGAAGGGAATATTGAGACTTAATATAACTCCCAATGAAAAATTATTGATTTATAAAAAATATTAAGTACCTCAAGAAGATCTCCCATCTTAGCCAGTCAAAACTAGCATAGTGAATATGATAGTGAGAAAGGTGAAAACTTCAAGTAAGTTGTTTTTAGCATGTGCATGATGACTCTAAGGCCATGGATGGTCTTACAATATGTCATTAAATTCATTTTAGGGTTATGCATGGGAAAATAAATCCAAATTTGAGGCCAAGTGTGTAGGGCATCTGAAAGAGGAATTATTTTGACTATAGATGTTGATAACTCATTTTGGGAGGAATCTTGATGATTAGGACTACAACCACTACATGAAAATGTGTGTCGATAACTTTTGATTCTTAGTCTAATCATAAATTCTACCATTATTTAGTTATGGGGTGCCAAAAAGGTATAAATTATGAAGGCAGTTTCTTCGGCTAGCAGAAGAAATTTCATGCCACATTTCAAGAGTTTCATGACGTGGGGTGAACTTGTATCTTCTAACTTTGCGTGATCAATTTAAAATTATCTTTTCATGCACATGTAACTCATTTTTTTATCTTGACACTAGTCCTTGTGACCTTTGGACTTCTTTCTTCTCTTCTCTCTCTTAAATTCTATAAGAACTAGCCATTTTGGCTATTATAGCGATATTACACCTGAATATGGTGAAGCTCTATTCATTTGCATACCATGGATAAATAAACACTACTGATTTTACCTCTTCTATGACTATTCATAGTTTGTTTGATTGAATGATTTACCTTGCTTAGTGATGATTATTGGCTCCTTATCATTGTTGTCTCATTATCTCACCTACTTGGATCTTGAAAGCTTCTTCTTACAGGTCATGTGAAGTGTTCTATGAAGTGTCAAGTTTGATTAAGTTATTGTATTAAACAGTAGAATTCTAGGCCTATTATTTAGCCTTCCTATCCTAAACATTCATCACAACCTCATAATGAAATACTAATGTGAGAAGATTCAGATTAGAGATGTGTGTACATAATTAGTCTCTTGGTCTCATGTGTGACATGTAGTTGGTTGGTAGTTATCAATTAATTTGGTGTAACACCACCTTTAGGATAGTTTACTTTCAGTTTTGTCTCCCTTTTCCTTACAATAATAGATGTAGTAGTGATCTAAAAGTGGTACGTCAAAGGAGTTGGCCCTATCTCAAGATTCACCTTATTCTTAGGCTACCCACAACCTAGAGGTGTTTCAATTGTGCCACTTGGATGAGGAGAAGTAAAAAATATACTCAAGGGGTGAAAATCCAAGTGACAAATAAGTCATTTAGTTTTTTATTTCACTATATTAGAAAGGGATTGAATAGTCTAGCTCAAGCCTAGAACATATAAAAAGGCATATAAATTTCAAAAAAGAGGATTATTCAATAACATATAGTTTTATATATAGCTATAGATGATGTCTATTATTGATGAATATATTCATATAGTTGAAGCTAATTTATGTGTAGATCTAGTTTCATGAATAGTTATAGCTATTCTTTTTTTCTTGCTCTAAATTTTCTAGGTTGTTAAGTTCATGCTCCATTTAATCTATGCAAATTAAGTCCTTTATTTTTAAACCATTAATTTTATATTTATCTCCTTTACTCCCTCTTAAAACCTTTATCTGGTATCAAAGACAATGGAACCTCTACCTTTCTATTTTTTTCTATGTTTTTTTCATTCTCTTGAAATCCATTAATTACTTCCATATCTTGTACATCCCTATCTAGTTTGCAAACACCTATTTTCACAAGAAAGAATTATAAGTATTGGTCTCTAACTATAAAAGCATTATTTTAGTCTCAATATGTATGGGAGATAGTTGAAAATGATAATGTGGAACCAACAAACTAGACAACATATAATGCCCTTACACAAGCTCAAAAAGATGCTTTGAAGGAACATATGAAGAAGGATGGTAAAGCTTTATTCTATATCTATAAATAAATGCATGAGAACATAATCCTATGAGTAGAAATAAAAAATCAAGATAAGGAGGCATTAGATATACTACAAATTACTTACCAAGGTATGGACAAGGTAAAGACTACTAAATTATAGTTCCTTAGAAGATATTTTTAAAATTTTATCAATGGGAGACTCAGATTTAGTACAATATTTCATTACCCATGTCATTAGTATAATTAATCAAATCAAATCACATGAAGAGGTCATAAAGGATAGGAAGATTATTGAGAATCTACTTAGAATCCTCCCTTCTAAATGTGACCCTCTACTTGTGGATTTGGAGGAAACTAAAGACTTGAACTAGTTTACTATTGATTATTTGTATGCCTCTCTCATCAATAATGATTATAGACTAAATAGGTCAAACATATCATTCAAAACATCATTTTCATCTCAGTCATCTGTAAGATAGGGAAGAGGAACAAAAAATTTAGTCCTAGAGGTAGAGGGAGAAGTTCCCCTAGAGCTTGACATAGTATTAGTCCTAGAAATGTTGGTGGTAGAGGTCAAAATCATAATTTCAATCATGCAATTGGCCAAAGGTTTGACAAATCATGCATTAAATGTCATTATTGTAAGAAGTTTGTGAATTATTTTCATGGATTTAATAAAAGTTAGTATGAATAGCAGAAGCAAGGTCAAAAGCAATCAAGTAGTAGTCCCACAAGAACTATGTTATTGCATGCACTAGGATTGCTAAAGCAACTCCTACAAACTCCCCAGTTGTGTGAAATATTTTCCAAGAAAGCCCATGTGACATATGGTATTTATATTTTGGTTGTATTAATCACATGACATGTAATATATATTTGTTTTCTAACATGGATAAATCAATTCAAACTGATGTCACACTTGGTAACACCAACAAGGTCACTATTTTGGGTAAAGGTACAGTTAATATTCTAATGAAAAAGGGGGAGTAGAATTTTATGCATGATATGTATTATATTTTTGGTCTAAAACATAACTTAATGAGTATTTTGGAGTTGGTACAAAAAGGCTATAGAGTGTCCATAGAAAATAATGAGTGTGTGATTTTGGAAAGGTTTCCAAGAAATTAGTTACTTGTTAGATGTGAAAATGGCTAGCAAAAAAATGTTTCCCTTGAGGATAATGCCAGATATGAAGGGAAAAATATCACAAGACATTAATAAGACAAATAATATACATTTTAGAGCTGAATTTAAGGTGGAAAATAAAAAATCAAGAGCTAAACTGAATTTTTCATATTTAATAAATTCTAGAGCAAGCCAATTGAGCTCTAAAGAAGAAGGTAGTGGTGTATAAATTAAAACATCATTATAGTTAGTTCTAAAGGATGAATATTGGTTTTGGTATTTCATATTTTAACATTTGAACTTTAAAGGGATGAAGCTAATACATATGAAGAACATGGTGAAAGGTTTTCCATTAAGTAGAAACCAAAAAGAGTTTGTTATGGTTGTATCTTGGGCAAATAACATAGAGAGTATTTATAGGTTGGAAAATTAATAAGAACAAGAGCAGAACTTGAGATTTTTAATTTTTATATTTGTGAGTAAATGCAAACACCATCTATTAGATCCTGCACTTATTTTTTTAATTTTGTTGATGATTTTACAAGAAAAACTTGGGGCTACTTTTTAAAACACAAGTCATGCATTTTCTTATTTTCAATAGTTCAAGGCACTTGTGGAGAATTAAATTCATTACTACATCAAGTTTTTAAGGATGGATAGAGGTAGTGAATATATTTCAAATGATTTTCTCAATCTTTGTAGGTTACATGGCATACACAAGAAATTTATAGCCCTCTATACACCTTAATAAAATGTTGTGTCAGATAGGAAAAATTCAACCATTATAAAGATGACATGTAGTATGTTGACATCCAACCTTTTTCCTAATGAATATTGGGCTAAGGTAATGGAAGCTACTATTTATATCATGAATATGTGCCCAAAGAAGTGTGTCAGAACAAAGTCCCTCAAGAGGCTTAGATAGGTATGAAACATAGTGTTTCTCATTTTAAGGTATTTGGTTATGTTGTATATACACATATTCTAGATGAGTTGACGAATAAGTTAGAAAATAAAGGACAAAAATGTATACTTATTGGTTATTTAGAGCATACAAAGATATATAAGTTGGTTAATCCTATCACTAGAAAGGTCATAATCAATTATGATGTTTAGTTTATAGAGAATGAAGTATGGTATGGAAGTGTAGAGAGGATTGTAAACATTAAATCTACCATTCCTCATGATGATATGGTGTATGAAGTGTTTCCATCATCAAGTATAACTAAAACAATAGTTTATTTAACTCTTGGGATGGAAACATAAGTTATAGCTCAAGATACACCTCTATTCATGGCAAGGAGATCTTCAAGGTTGCTTCCCACACCAAGATTACAAAAAACTCCATAGGTAACCATAGTAGCATCTACATCATTTGACATCCTTGGAGAAACTCCAACTAGCATTCCAACAATTTGTACATCTCCTTATCTAACTCCAGCAAACATGCTTCCATAAAAAACAAGGAGTTTTAGTGAGTTATATAATGTTCATACAAAAATCTCATTTTCATTTTTTGTTTTATTTTCTCACTTAGATTATCCATTAGCATTTGAAGAGGTAATGGGTGATGATACATGGGTACAAGCTATCGCTGAAGAGATTGAGTCCATTGAGAAGAACTAAACGTGGGAGTTGGTTGAGTTGCCTAAAGGCAAGGATGTAATAAGTGTAAAGTGGATTTATAATAGTAAACATGATGTTAATGGAAAAGCACAAAAACATAAAACAAATATAGTTATAAGGGGCTTCACACAACATCTCAGAATAGATTTCACTAAAACAATTGCCCCTATTGCATAGTTAGACATAATTAGGACTGTATTGGTTATTGTTGTTCATAAAAAATGGCATGTGAACCGAATGGATGTGAAGTCAATATTTATAAATAGATATCTAGAGGAGGAAGTGTATATAAAGCAACCACAAGGTTATGAAATACCATCCACGAAAATAAGGTATATAGGTTGAATAAGGAATTTTATGGATTAAAACAAGCTCCTAGATCTTCGTACATCCACATTGACTCCTATCTAATTCAAAATGGATTCCAAAGAAGTGGTTGTGAGCCAACATTGTACATCAAAGTCAACAAGCAAGGTAACATTCTAATTATTTACTTTTATGTAGATGATGTAATCTTTACAAGTGATCTTAGCATAGATGCTTTCAAAACATCAATGAAGAGTGAATTTGAAATGACTAACTTGCCACTTATGAGATATTTTTTGGGCATTAAAGTCCATCAATCAAATGCTAATATGTTTATTTCTCAATCTATATATTCAAATGAAATCTTCAATATATTCAATATGGTAGACCATTTGGTAGAAAGACTCATAAATATCTCATATGTGGTTTTAAAAGTTTTATCCATATAGTTTATAAAAAAACTACATGGACCACTATGTTTTTAGGTACCCATGGTCGAAAGATAGAAGGATTGAATTTAAGTTTTATGATCTGAATCTGGTAGTGGATCTGATGTATGGCTCTATAGTTGAATCTACTAGTGCAATAGAGGAAACAAGAGATCTAGATAAACTCCATGTTGATGAGTTGCATGGAACATTCACTACCTATGAGATAAGGATGGGAGAAGCAAAAACCTTCAAGAAATATGTTGCATTCAAATCATCTAAACTAGTGGAGGTAGAAGCACCTACATATGGAACTAAGGAGACTGATGAAGAATATGCCAACTTTATCAAAAGATTTAGAAGAGGGTCTAAAAAAATAAAAAGGTAAGTTACCCTTTGAATGCTTTAACAATGTTAAATTAGGATATTTTACTGCTAAATTCCCTTATAATAATAAGGGTAAATCTAAGTAAGAAGAAAATAGTAAATAGGTGAAACCTAACTATTCCAAGAAGAACTTCAAAAATAATAAAGGCCTATACACAAAAGAGGACAATGATTCAATAGATGTCAATGATAGTTATGATGATAATCATGACTATGATTTTTTGGTTGAGGAAAAATAAGTCCTATTCATGATAATAGGATAAGCTTTTATGGATCAAGAAGAAGTTGAAGAATTGGATGAATAATAAGGAGAAGTGGATATATAATGTGAAATCATCTATGCTTTATAGGAAATTGAAAAGATGATAAAAAAATATCTCAAAATGAAAGAAGATTGAACAAAATAAAATTGAAAAAGTGTTTAAAAGTCTTGAAAAATTTGATCAGATGGTGGTTAGCGTAAAGACACAAGTTGAAAAGGCTAAAATAATATAAGATGTAGTTAAACATAAACTAAAATCTAAATCTAATGAGTGCATAAAGTTAGAAGAGAAGATAGTGGCTTTGATAAAATAGATTGAGAAATCTAAAGGACAACTAGACAAAGGTTTAAAGTTGATAGGAGGATCAACTATTCTTGATGAATTGATCAACTCTCAAAGGACTTCAAAATAAAAACTAGGTCTTGGTTATGAAAAAGGAAAAGGTTCCAAAACTAGTACATTTGCTAACCTATATGAAAACTTCAAAATAAAAGGAGAATCAGGAACAAAGAAAGAGAAAGCTTGCAAGGACGTAAAGACTAACTCAAACATAGCTGATGTGAAGAAAGCTGAAGGAGAAAAGAATCCTAAATAAAAGAAGACAAAGGTAGTAGATGTATATGGATACACAAAAGTGACAGACTTTAAGAAGCCAAAGTTTAGAAGAACTCCTCATAATACTCAAATAAATGTTGTGACCAAGAATTCCTCATTTTTCTATGGTTATTATTATACCTGTAATTAGTTTGGACATAGTGCTATTGATTGTAGAGTTGTACCTAAAAGGAGAAAAAAATTATATTTATATATTCATTTTCTCCCTTGTTAGATACAAATGTAATATGCTATAATTGCAATAATTTTTGTCACATAGCTAAACAATGTAAAACAAACTTTTTAAGACTAAAACACAAAGTAAAAAAAAGGCATGTTTCCCAATGTGAAAAAATGTTCATAAGTCTCTAAAAAGAAGATAAATAAGATAAATAAGAAACCCAACAAAGTTTGGAAAGTCAAAGATCAATCTATGATTGCTCAAGCTATACTCCATGCTAAGGAGAAGAATTTGTGTGTAATAGACAGTGGTTGCTGAAAACATATGACTAGTGATAAGAGCGAGTTCATCAAATTGAGAAAATATAAGGAAGGATATGTCAACTTTGGAGACAACACAGTAGTAAAGATCAGAGGTAAAGGAACCTTGAACATAGATGGAAAAATACCTACACATGATGTCATTTATATTGAAGGATTGAAGCATAATATACAAAGTGTTACCCAAATGTGTGACAATAGATATAAGGTCAAATTTAATGTAGAAGGTTTTAAGTTAAAGTGATCTGGAAAAGTAGTTGTATAAGGTAAAATAACTAAAATCAATATCTATAATCTTATTTAAGTGAATGGTAATAGTTGTCTGATAGGAAAGAATAATGAGAGTTAGTTATGGCATAGAAGAATGGGTCATGTCAACTTTGATAACCTAGTCAAAGTGAGCTCAAATAAGTGTATTAGAAACATGCCTAAGATAACCAAACCTGAAGACAATACTTGTGAATGTAAACAAGGCAAGCAGACAAGAGTCAGATTTCAAATGGATTATGCAACTATAAAGCCTCTAGAATTATGTCATATTAATCTTTATGTTCTTACTAAGATAAGAGGATCTAAAGGAGAGAGACACGTCATATTATTTATATATGATTACTAAAAAATGACATGAGTAAACTATTTGAAGGAAAAGTCATAGGCATCTGAGAGATTCAAGATCTTTAGGGCCATGGTGAAGAATGAGATTGGATGAAATATCAAATGCTTAAGAATTGATAAAGGTGGATAATTCACGTCAAATGAGTTCATAGAGTACTATGAGAAGAATAGGATCAAAATACATTACTCTACAGTAAGGACTCCATTAAAAATTGGAGTTATTAAGAGAAAGAATGGGATAGTCAAGTATATGGCTAGAACAATGCTAAAAGAAGCTAAGTTACCAGATGGATACTGGAGAATAGTCCAAATAATAGTATACGTCTTTGACAGAGTTCATCTAAGGGTAAATGGTGATAAAACTCCCTATGAGCTATGGTATGTAAAGCCTACCTTTAAGTACTTCAGAGTGTTTGGAAGTAAATGTTACATCAAGAGAAAAGAGGAAAAATTGGGAAGCTTTGATTCAAGATGTGATGAAGGAATATTTCTTGGTTATTTCACCCAAATCAAAGCCTACATATTTTACAATAAAAGGCTACACAAAATAGTAGAGAGCATCAATGTCAAGGTTGAAGAAGGTTTGAAAAATGTTGAACCTGACAAAGAAGTTGATAATGATAAATTATATTTTGAAGAGGAATCAGATAATGAAGATCATGAGAAATCAAATGAAAAATCACCTCCAAGATTTGATCAAAAGTATCATCCTATAGAGAAAATCATTCACAATAAGAATGAAGGAGTTTAAAAAAGGAGAATAGTTGTAAAAAACAAGGAGCAATCAAGTTTTTTTGTAATTTTTTAAATTGAGCCTAAGAGCTATGTTGAAGCTAGCAAAGATGAGAATTGGCTAAAAGCCATTGAATAAGAATTGAACTAAATTGATAGGAACAAAACATGGTAATTAATTCTAAAACCTTCAAACAAGAATGTGATAGGTACAAAGTGGGTGTTTAGAAACAAGCTCATGAGGATGGAGCTATTATAAGAAATAAAGCAATATTTATGTGCAAAAGATATGCAAAATTTGAGGGCATAAATTTTAAGGAAATGTTTGATCTAGTTGCTAGATTGGAAGCCATAAGAAATTTTTTAGCATTCTCTATTTATAATAAGTTCAAAGTATATCAAATGGATGTTAAGTCTCCTTTATTGTATGGGAACCTAGAAGAAGAAGTTTACATAAAACAACCTAAATGTTTTTAAATGTCAAAAGAAGAATATTATGTGTACAAACTAAAGAAAACTATTTATGGTCTAAAATAGGCAACTATACCATGATATTCAAGATTAGACTAGTAATTAAAACAAGTATTCAAAAAAGGATGTGCATACATCAATATGTACTCCAAATCAGAAGGTGAGCATATGTTGATTATTGTTTTTTATGTAGATGACATTATCTTTTGTGGTAGTAATAATAAAATGTGCAAATAATTTGATACATAAATGCAAAGTGAGTTTGAGATGTCTATTCTTGGGGAACTTTATTTCTTCCTTGATCTATAAAGATCACAACCTAATGAAGGGATATTTATATCCCAAACCAAGTATGATAAGGAAATTCTCAAGAAGTTTGGAATGAAAGATATCAAACTAGTTAGTACTCCCATCATAACTGGATGCAAGTTGGGCAAAGAGGACGAGTCTCTTAATGAAAATTAGACTATGTATAGATCAATGATAGTTATATTATTATACCTAACTAAATCAAGACCTAATGTCAATCAAGTAATATTCATAGTTTAAATATTTCAAGATGCTCCTACAGAGTCACATGTCAATGTAGTGAGAAGGATTTTTAGATATATCAAGAGCATAATTGACTTGGCCTATGGTATCCTATAAGTGAATATTTGACTTTGATAGCATATACATATATTGATTAGGTGGGAAGTGTGGATGATAGAAGAAACACTAGTGGCGGTACATTTTTCCTTGGAAATATAATTATTCATGGTTGAGTAAAAAGTAAGAGTTAGTTACTCTTTCTATAATATAAGTAGAGTATGCAGCAGTAGTGGTATGTTGTACTTAAGTCTTATTGATAAATAAAACACTCAAACACTCAAGGTAGAGCATAAATCACCTATCTCTATTATTTGTGATAATTCAAGTACTATCAACATATCAAAGAATCTAGTGATGCATTCTATAGCCAAACACATATCAATCAAGTATCACTTATTGAGAGAAAAGGTTGAAGATCAAGAGGTCACAATGGAGTATGTCCCAACTCGGGATAAAATTATAGACATATTCACTAAACCTCTTTCCAAGGAATAATTTGAATATCTGAGACATAAGTTGGTAGAAGTGGATATTATATCATATCACTAGATCCAAGTGATGGGTCATAAGTATAGGGGGAGAATCATTAAATCTTTGTTAATCCATGGAAGAAGTGATAAAAGGAAACTCAAGTACACATATTTTAGTAAATTTATATGGAGTTGATGGTTGTAGATTCTTGGACAAAATTGTTTATCTAATAAAGGGGGAGAAACATTTGGATAAGTAGTAAGAAAGTGTCCCTTTTCCATTGACGTCAAAGGGGGATAAGAAGTGTAAATGCTCTATACAAAAGTTTGGAAAAATAGAGCTAATGTTAAATAAGATCACAGAATGTGTCCAAGTTTAATCTTATGAAAATGTGCCATTACCTAAGGGGGAGAAAATTTTGGTATGAATAACTTCAATTCATACTCGTTAGAAGCTAATGCAATCAATGCCAAATAAGGAGAAAAATATTAGAAGATCAGAGCATTTACCTTGCCATTAATGACAAAGGTTGGCAATATGATTGTCATTGATGTCAATAGGGAGATTATTGGCATTATGGATATCATTATTTCTTAGGGACAAATATGGTGATTAGATGATATGTAAGGGATCCTATCAGAGGTCAATGATGATTGGAATGCATGTGTGCATGAGTGGAATTTACCTAGTTCTTCATTTTGATCATCTAGACATTTTGGGTCTATGATAAAAAAATATGAGAAGGTAGTTTGTTGACCTCACCATTGCCATGTGTGGATGAGTCTAGGGTAGCTGGTCATATGGTTATGATCACATTAGTCCCTAGTTTTTATGTACTATATTAAAAGTTATGTGATGAAGTATAGTTGAATATATGGGGATGCAAAGTTGGCTACTTGGATAAAATTCACTAATTTTTTTAACTTGGCCGAATTTGTAAAAGGGGTCAAATAGAGCCAAGTAAGAATATTAGTGAGGTCAACATTTACACACCTAGAGGTGTTAGGAAAAAATTATCATACAGGTTTATTAATTTTTATGCATAGTTTATAGATGTAGAATCTCAGGTCATGTGATATAGCATGATAAAATATATGCATGATCAAAGTTGGGCTCCCAGGCATTTTGACAGTGTTTTCCTATAGTCAAATTTACATGTTAAAAGAAAAAACTAATGAATTTTTATGATGTCATATCGTGCATATATAAAAGCTTTCGGATCAGATAGATATATGGATTGAATCCTTTATGTAAGAGGATCTTATGTGCTAAATTGCAGGTCATGTGACTAAGTGAGATAAGAGTTGTGCAAGAACAAAGTTGGCCTTCTAGGCATGTTCTAGGCATAGCTAGCTCTTTGGTAGAATAATCTATGTGATAATATTAATGGTGTTATATCTCACATGAACTAAAGCTTTAAGAATAAATGAGCATATGGGTTTGTTCATTATCATGCCTATTTTATATGGTCTAAATTTCAACATAGGTGAATGAGTGAAGCAAAATATATGAAGGTGAAAAGTTAGCCTTTCATGTATATTGAGATGGTACCAATACTTAGTCAAATCTACATAACGTAAATTTTGAGCAAATCTCAAAGATCAATATATAACACTTAATCATACATTGAAGATCTAATTATGCATAGCAAAGTCAACATGTTAAAGGCACCTTTCAGTAAATTTACTACTGATAAGTGTTACAATCATAGAGTATTAAATAGTAAATCTATGGTGTGGTTCAAAGTCAATTAGCCAATGATCAATGCGAATATTCCAAGTATCTCAATAGTGGGAACTAACATCAATGTGCATAAGGCACATGCTAATCTCCCATTTATGGGATATCATTAGAGATAAAGTTTGATCTTATAATAAGATTGAACAATGAGCAGTTGATCATGTAAAGAAGATCTAAGGAGTGAATGGACTCAATGGGATAAAGTGATCAATGTTTAAACATATATATAGATAATATTTGTGCTAGTTTGAATATCTAATGGCACATGGAGATTAGATTAAAAAGATCAATGGATACATTTTAAATATGGAACATTAAAGTCTAGAAGTGTACAAAGATCGAACGGAGTGAGTAAGATTAATAGACATTGATCGAATAGACATGTTTCAAAGCTGATCAATTTCAATAAAAACCATCAAATCATGGCTCCAAACTTTAGATCAATGGTCGATATTTAAATATATGATAAATCTAATAGTCAAGCATAAGAACATATAGGAACATGTAGGTGAGGCATAAATCATGACACAAAAAATAAATTTAATTACTTTAATCGATCAAATATATGTAAATATGCATGTGCATAAAAACTAGAGTCCAAAAAATACTATAAAATGAAAAGAGACTAGGAATCATGATGGTGGACCATGTTTCAAGATGTAAGAAATTTTCAACTTAAGAAATAATAAATTAAGTCCATAACAAAGCATGATGTGTTACTAAACTAGTGTGAACATGAAGATTATATGAAGAACTAGATCATATGATTATATATATGTCATCTACGATATTGTAGAAGCTATTTGAGTTATTTTTATTACCATTGAGTAGAGTTAAATACAGATAGAAATAGCTTGATGATGTGTTTCAAATAGATAAATATTATAGACACAGAACCAAATGATTAGAGAGAAGAAAAAAGAAGAGAAAGTGCAAAATAAGAATAGTTACATATTAGACCTATAACATAGAATTGAATTGGATTCATTTGTGAATCTGTATTATAATCTAGAGTTGTAGATCCATAGTGTAATATTAGGTAGGTGCCATCAAATAAGCTAAGTTGTTTCTTAGTTATGGAGTGGGTGCTTCCCTAGAATAGGTGCTCTTAAACTAGGGGTTTGGTTTGTCCTTAGGTTTGGTGCCCTTAAATGTTAAACTAGTGAGGTTTTCACTATGAGACTAGATTAGAATAGTAGATTCTATAATCTATTCTCACTATGGTTTTTCTCATATTGGGTTTTTTTACATATATATATGGTGTGTGTGTGTGTGTGTGTGTGTGTGTGTGTGTGTGTGTGTGTGTGTGTGTGTGTGTGTGTGTGTGTGTGTGTGTGTGTGTGTGTGTGTGTGTTTGTGTGTGTGTGTGTGTGTGTGTGTGTGTGTGTGTGTGTGTGTGTGTGTGTGTGTGTGTGTGTGTGTGTGTGTGTGTGTGTGTGTGTGTGTGTGTGTGTGTGTGATATTTTCATATATTTTTTTAATCTTCATATGCTATTTAATCTATTTCTAAAAGGTATTTGAAAATTACTATGTTAATCAATACAATGATTCACCCCCACCCCTCTCAATATATAGTTGTGTTCCAATAAATTTCATGAATAACCCTATCAAGGTAGACTAAGAATTTGGATTATAAATGCATTTTGTTCAATAATTTGTGTGTGTGTGTGTGTGTGTGTGTGTGTGGGTGTGTGTGTGTGTGTGTGTGTGTGATATTTTCATATATTTTTTTAATCTTCATATGCTATTTAATATTTTTCTAAAAGGTATTTGAAAAGTACTATGTTAATCAATACAATGATTCACCGCCACCCCTCTCAATATATAGTTGTGTTCCAATAAATTTCATGAATAACCCTATCGAGGTAGACTAAGAATTTGGATTATAAATGCATTTTGTTCAATAATTTTTAATATTTTATCATGAAAATATTTATCAATTATATCCATTGAGGATTTCTGACCAAGCCATGGGTGATAAGGTGTTCGTAAAACTCTAAATACAAAGAAGATTTTATATTTATTTAGTGTTTTCTCAGTTCTTCAGGATGTTTTATTAAGTGCAGGTTGATGGATCTTGACAAAAGATACATTTTTTATAAAATTCATTTATTTTGTTATGAATCATGGACCTTTAAGATCTAAAATTTAAATGACTACTTACAACCTTTCAATTGTTTCAAAATGAAAGCTCACCCTAGTATTATCAAGCTTAAACTATACCTTTTATGCTCTCATCACTCTTTAGAGTGGTTACCACCCTTATCTAAACATGGATATTCTATGTGAATTATATCATCACACAAGGTAAAAAACACATGCAAGATGGGTAAGAGGCAAAAACCACCATAAAAACACAACACCAAAAACAAGCACAGAAGCAAAGTAAGCAAACAATAAAAGAAAATTACTCTAATATATACATTACCACCCTTACTGAAGTTACTCTGAAACCAGATTAGAAGGGGCAATAGAGAAGTAATGATTGAGTAACTATTCATTCATAGGTAGTGGGAGGTCATTGCCTTCAAGGCCTTTGAGGTAAAACTAATTCTTCCTGATCAACTCAGCTATCTAGTGGGGGATAATCAAGATAGGATCTAATTTGGAGTGTTGACCCTTCTTTTCATGGGATTTATCCCCATAACAAAACCTTATCAAAAACCCTAAAGATCTGAAACATGGAATTATTTTCAAACCATCACTTGACAATGTGTTGATGCTTGCTAAATTTTAGTGAGGCTTCATCCCAATCTGCTTCTAACGAAATAATGTCTAAGATCCTAGAGTTAAATTTATCATTATGTTTCATGTATTGTTATATAAATTTTTAAGAAGGAAATCTAAGTGTAACTGACAAGACTAAATCCAATTCATGGACTAGTAGAAATGGTGAGATCTTAAGCACATTTTTATGCATGGTATGCTCAGCTTATAAAGTAAATTTTAGCAAAGGATGTCATTCTCGGGGTTTATCCTCTGTAGAATTCTTAATGGCATCAATCAAGGTTTTTTTACCTAATTCTACCAAACCATCCCTTGTGGGTAGTAATTGGATGAGAATCTAAAATTAATACTTTTATCATATGCCCATTCATTGACCTCTATGAATTGGAATGTGCAGCCATACCAATGAGATAGTGGTCCTAAACTAGGTAATCACATTATTTTCCATGAATTTAATTACATTATTTTCCATTTAATTTATTTATATTACCTCGGTCGATATTGTGCAATAATTTATAGATGTAAGAATAAAATTATAACCTAAATAAGAGTTGGGGTTAATGACCCCAACAAAATCTATCACCCATTGGGAAAATGGTGTCATTTATATAACCAACTGCAAAGACATGACAATGTGGGCTTCCCTTTTAATGAGGGTTTAACACTGATGGCATGTCCTAGCATGAGCATGGATGTCTCTAAATAGGGAAGGATTATAGTATCCTTCCTATTGTGTCTTGTGTGCCATTGCATTAGTTGTAATATGATCAGATCACAACTTCTTATTGAAGTTTGTCATTACTTCCTTGGTTTCAGCGTATGATAAACATCTAAGATAGATGCCTTCATGTTTTTTTCTTGAAGAGAACTCCCTTCTTTAGCATATAATATGTATCCTTCAATCTAAGGGATCTCTTCTATGTTTTATTGATTAAAGGAGGTTTGTTACCATAGATAAGGTAATTCGGGATTGGGGTGTACCAATCCTTCTATATTACTAGAACCTAGTCTAACAGGTACATAGTGATCCTTGGATTGATTTTAGTTATTAATGGGGTAAGACCTTGCCCTCTAACTATCTTGGTAATTTTTAATTCCAAATCATACTTATACAAATTTGTCATCTATTTGCCTTTGTGTTCACCAATTTCATTCTAACCCAACATTTTCTTGATGGTCATTTTGACATGATTGCATGTACCTTATTCCTAATAATGGAATTCCTAAACCTTTGCATAGCCTTCAACACCACATAGGCATGCTTGTCCAGAGTGGAATATTTTAGTTCAACATATTTGAAATTGTTTCTCATAAAAGCAATAGGGTGTTCTTCTCCATCTAATGTTCACATGATATAGTTAATGATGGTGTGCTCAAATGCAAAAGGATAATGTATAAATACTTCATATAGTCTAGATTGGTTATTATAGGTGCTTTCATGATGGCATCTTTTATGTCATAGAAAAAATTATTTGAGTCTCCATGTCATTCCACTTTTGTATTGTATTTCAACATACCATTCATATGTTTCTTAATTTTGACAAATCTAGAGATGAACTTGTGGACAATTTGATTTTCCCAAAGAAATATTTTATATAATTATTTATATTAGGTAGAGGTAACTTATAAAATACATCAACACTTTCTAGATAAATATAATTACCTTATTTCATGATTATATCATGCAGTATCTTGCCTTAAGTGATACCTAATATGATCTTATTTACGTTTAAGGAGATGACATACCTCATGCCACTTTTTAATACATTATGTAAATGGTGAATGTGATGTAATCCATATTTTGAAAACATGTTAATCCATACATGTAAATTATTATGCATTTTCCAAATAAACCTTAAAAATAAAAATACATAGCCCTTTAAAATATTACCCCAGCATTGATAAATCCAAATGAAATTTGATTGTAGGAAAATGTACCTCATTTGGTTGTGAATGTGAATTGACCAAAACTAGATTGTGTCTTAATAATTCATCCAAGAAGGATATGTTCTGATATCAACTCATCTTTGTATCACTTTGTTGAGGGAAGGTAGTGGATATTTGTGTTTATCTAAAGATTAGTTTATGTCTAAAAAGTCTATGTATAAATAAAATTTCCTATTCTTCTTTTGCATGAGCATTAGGTTAGATACCCATGTAGAGTGGTGAACTATGAAGATTATTCTAATTAAGATCAATTTTTGAACCTCTTTACGTATTAATGGTTTCATGATTGGGTTCAAAAGCCTTTACCTCTACCTTAATGTATTTTGATCTAGTTTCAGTGGAATGGTGTGAGTAATTACTTTATGGTCACATACTTCAATGTATCCATAGGCCCAATCAATTACATCTTTTTATCTCAGTAGAAACTTTTGAAGCTAATCAAGTTTTATGTATGTCTAATCAAGACGTATGTTAACAATTTAGGTTCTTTATATAAAACTAAGGATGATGGTTTGACACTTATAGTTCTCAAACTTTAGCTTCTTGGTTTGGGTTACAGGGCCTAATGTGTCAAACAACTTTTCTAGTGAAATCATCCCCTTTAGTATTCAATTCTTGTGAATATTGAGAATCTCATATTTATCCATTTTAACTTTAGGGTTGTCCATGTTTTATTCATTAATTATATGATATTCAAATACACCTACATTGTTAAGTAATTAGATAATGTGTTGATCATCATCAAAAACCTAGAAATTCATCAAATTGTTTGGGACCGAGGGATAAGGCACTAGTTTTATAGATAATTTATTCAGCTTAGTGTCATCAACAAGAGTTAAAACTATCATTGAGGATACTAACAAGTAAGCAACTTGGTTTTATTTCTTAGGGATATGGATGACATTTAACGCACTAAAAATATCAATCAAGTCCTAGGATCTATGCTCATATATCCTGAGGTATTCCAGTTTGCATTTAAATTTAATCTTAACCTAGTTGAATACCACCTCAAAATCACTAAATACTCTCATGTCCATTTCCTTATGTTTTAATGAGAATTACAAACCTAGGATTAATGCCTCATATTCTATAAGGTTATTGATTCATGGAAAATTTAACCTATATGAAGCTAGGTATCTCTTTCCTTGTGGGTTACTAGTAGAAAACCTACTCCACTACCTTATTTGGAATGGGACTCATCAACATAAAGGGACCACAAGATTAGAAATTTTGGTTCATTATTATTTATGTCCTTAACATGTTTCATGATTAACGTATAAACCCCTAAGTGTAAGGACACTAGGTTTAATTTCCCATTGATTACACCCTACTTATTTATCATATACTTCATCTGGGGTTCTTTATCCATTGTGATCTGATTGGATACACCTCTCTAGGGTAACTACATATGAGATAAGTTAGTGGACATGTACTAGTTTATGTTATAGACCAATCCCTATTATGGATCATTTTTTGGGTTTCATAAATACCTACCACGTGGATGTATATAAACTGTTAAATCCTAGGCTCATACTCTATTTTCATGTGGACACTCATAAGATCACTTACTATTTTGACCTCTTTTTTATTGAGTTGAAAAACCACCTTATTTGAATTTATGAGAACTAACCCTAACATTTTGTAAATACATGCAAACATTACATTTATCGATGCTCCTAAGTCCACTAAGCAATTATGTAATTTATTCCCAAACAACTTAATAGTTAATAGAAAGGGAGGTACCTATCTATTATTAGTATGAATGATCATGTTGATGTGGGAAGGGTTTTTATAGTTTACGTTGGATATACGAGCTTTTCAATTAGAAATTTTAGTAAAAGATCAATTTATTTAGTGATATAAGGAAGTTCATGAAAAAAAAACTCCTTTAACTTTCTTCATGTCATATACTACATTATAGCCTACCTTGTTTTTCACTATTTGAGTATCCATAGGATCCTTTGGTACATTAAGTTTCTGAGGTGGAGGGTCATTTATAGCATTATGATCAGGTAGGGTGGTGTCATTATTTATGGGAGTAGAGGTAGTAAGAGGTTATTATAGTTTTCGGTTCCTTAGGGAATAATTACTCCTTTGTAACTATTGAAATATATGAGAATCACTCATACTCTCCTCTATCGCATTTTATTCTTGGCTATGGAATTCCATGGTTTCCAATGCCATGGTTGTGCTAGGAAGTCTACTCATATTTTATGATTATAGGAGGTTTGGCACAACCTCATATTCATACATTTCCCTTTTAAAATTTTCAAATGCACTAGAAAGTTTAATATAGTCAAGATCACCAAATTTGGTGGTGTTATGGACACAATTTTTTTGGAAGGGCTATCTCATAGATATTGAACTCAAGAATTGTTTTTGGGGAATGTTCTAGTTGATTTTGTTGTAAATTATAGTTTGTGTTCTAACTTTGTAGGTCAAGTTCCTGTTTAATATGTTAGCACTAGAGATGATCATTTGCCTTTGTAGGCCTAGGAAGTCATTGCCTAACCTTTTAACCATACATTAGATGGTGTCCAACTCATTTTTTGTAGACTCATGGGGTATGATTTGAGAACTATAATTACTTTCCATCATCATTTGGTGTTGAAACATGTGATTCAATTAATTATTCAATGAGATAATAAATCCCAAATGTTGGTTTCATGCATCATGTCTCTGTGGGAGTTGGTTCATTATAGGTAGCAATTGGAGCATTAGGACATTTTGGTTTATGTTTAGAAGGAGGCTCAGTGTTGGCATATGTGGTAACGCATTAAGAATGGGAGTCATCATTTGGCCTTGAGGTTTTAGTTGTTTGTCAACCTTTATGGATTGAAAACTAAACTAGGGGTGATTCTATTATCATAGGGTCTCGTCTAAAAAACATGGTCATTTAGGGGTCTTGGTCATTCTTGTACATTTGAAGCATTAGTTCGATGTTAGGTTGGTAAAGCATGGTAACCAATTTATAAATATTATTGAACCTAACATTGCAGTTTCTAATTGGATCATTTTGTTCCTTCTTCATAGATGCAAACTACTGGTAGAGGATGCTAGGGTCAATGACTTGTCCAAACAGAGAAGTAAACGTATCCATAAATTTCTCTCACCCTATGATGGAGTATTTAGGAAGGTTGATGAACCAATTGTATGTTAAATCCATCAAAGTGAATGAGATCAACCTATAGGCCACCTCCTCATGTTACACATTCACAAGGCTTAGTGTGGTCTTATAATATGTCACATGGTCTTTAGTAGTTCATCCCACATTAGGAGTGGAGAAGCGAAAATACCTTCCCAATTTTATATGTTGGTTATGGATGAATGTAAAAAATTTAATGATTGACTCAACCAACTAGGGCACAAGGAGAGCCATCATGGGTGGATTTTTTTGGGAAGACTAAGAGGATGAGCTAGTGTACACAATTTTAGTTATAGGTTTGGGTCTATGAAAACTAGATCTCTTATGAAACTACAATGGTGAAATAACTAGTCTATGATAGTTCTGGTTATATGTTTAGTAGGATCCAAGTTATTTACAACTAAATAATAAAGAAAAGACAACCAATAATAATAAGAAACCCAATATAATATTTATTATATGACATATGTTTTTATTTTTAGGCAAACTCAAAAAAATGGATTTAAGGCCCTAAAATCCCTATGTCTAACGGCACTCATGAGATTAAGTATTGGGAATAGGAAATCATGATACAATTCATGGGATAAAGATATCCAGTCATTAATTTTAGGATTGATGTTGGTTCAATCTAACGACTAACTAGTTTAACCTCTTTCTACTGAGAGAGCAATAATTGTTACCACCATAGGCAAAATATATGTGCTATCACACTCAAAATTCATCACCAACTAAGGAAAAATTTAATTAATATTTACTACTGCATTCAACCTTGTTGCTTTATAAAATAGGGAAGAGTGTATAGGTATCAAAATAAACATGAAAAGGGAGGGAAAATTAGGGTAGAAAAGGATTACTTCTAGGATCAAAATATGTTAAATATTCAAGAATAAAACTATGATCCTTACCATAGTTATACCACTATATGTCAAATTTCACAAAGGGTTATGAATAAATTACAACACTTGAAAGGGATTGTAATTAATAACACACGAACTCCTTAAAAATATTCTATAACTTAAGAACACAAATTATATGCATTGTAAAAAAAAAAGATTAATAAATGAGCTAAAATAGTGAGCACATTATAACTATTACATTAATTTTAGTAACAAATATCTTATTCAATTATTTAACATTAACACTTGTTCAAAAAAATTAATTGAATGACAACATTAGTAAATAAACAAGCTAGTTCAATAGAAAGTGGGAAATTACATTAATAAAAATTAGTTTCTTTTCAAAATGTTAATCCTAGTAAACATTCACAAACCAAAAGGATGAGAGAACAAGAGGTGAAATCCTAACTTAATTCCAACAATTTTTTTGAACCAAGATTGTTGACCTATATAACAAATTGTGGTTTACAATCTATAGATAAAGATAAGGCTCATTCCCAAGTAGAATGAGATTCCCATCCTAGGCCATGATGACCACTCAAGGTTTTAACAATTGCAAATATTCAAAAAGATAAAATATCCCCCCACTCTCCCTAAAATATACCCGAGGGCCTACTCAGTTGATATGTGGAGGAGATATAGATGAACTAACCCTAATTATTTATATTGCACCTCCCTAGTGGTCAGTCCAACTATGACTAGGTTAAACACTTGATCTAGCTTAAACAAATGCAGTAGTGTATACCAAAAGATCACCTCTTATCAGGCCATTAATCCTTGGTACACTATGAGTGTGGACACCAAAGACAATTTTACCTCTGAGACCTAGCTCATTCTCATGGTATACTAACTTGAGATCTCTAGTAATACCTGGTCTCTAACTTTGTAGGATTTGTTCACCTTTTTCCTCATAACTTGATTGAAGTGACCTGTGTGAAATCTAAACTTCCATTTGTTTATAAGGGTTTCATCTATATGGAATAACACATTGATGTTGACCTATTTGAAGTAGGTATAAATATTTTCCCTACTTTCTTCGAGAGGTTCTACAACTATCTATACAAAGCTCATCCACTCTTCAATTAAATCCCTCATTCTCACAACATATGTCAACTAAAGACTTAGTTATAAGGTAGGCATGACCTAAATATTTTCAAACATGCCCTTATGAATAATCACATCCATCTTTTTACATTTTCTCTCTATAATAGAAATCCTCTCTAAATATGCTTGAGTCCTCTAGAGAGGTTCTTGGCTTTTGGTTAGTATTTTAAGCACTTCACCAAGAGCTAAGAAGAGGTATATGAAGGCCTAATTAACCTACCTAATCAATTTCAATAAGAAGGTAATCCTCAAATGTGACTCAAATGTCTATACATGCTCCTACCTATCCTCCATGAGATTTTTTACATGTCATGCATAGGCATAAGCATGAAAACTAGGTCCTCAGCTAGTTTCTCTTCTCCTATGGATGTTCTCACTTTGGCTTGGGAGAAATGATCATGATAAGTCTATCCAAATATAGGTTTTACCTCTTGGATGAAATTATGGGTAAGGATCCTCCTCATGTTCCTCAAAGTTCTAACAAAGTCTCATTGCACTTCTAGACCACCTTGTACAATCATCTCAGGTACCTGTGTCAAAATGGCTAATCCTAAGGTAGAAGGGGTTTTTTCTAGAGTGGAATTGATGGATGTTATAGGTGGAGGCCAAGTTGAAGGGAAAATAGATAAATTCGATGGGATGAATGAATAGATCAATGAAGAAGGAGGAGGTATGGGGATGAAAGGAGGCAGGACGAAAGGGGAATCCAAAGAGAAAATGTGATCTCATGATTCACTCTAGTTCAAGTTAAATTATGGGGTAGTGACACTAGGGAGAGGGAAATTTGGTAGGAAGGAGGGAATTAGATGGTTGAATCTAAGTTCCTAAGAAAACAAAGCAAAAAAAAAGGGAGGTTTGGGAGTGATGTATGGAGAAATGGGTGGTGTTGTAGGTGATCGAGGATGAGTTAACTTATGCTTCTTTATCAGCCTCTTACTCAGATCTGATTATGCTTCATAGTTTAAGTATTAATGGTCACATAGGTAGCAAGGGATGATTGAGGAATATGTTGAATAACTACAAACATGAATAAAGTGGTCAGGAACAACTGAACTATGCACATAGGTGTAATTATTGTTATGTATGAAGCTACATTTATTGGAGATGGGGCATCTATAGGTATATAAACCTAGGTAATAATGAATGGGGGTAACATAGAGATCCATGGATATGAAATGGATTGGGTAGATGGGAATTGGGAGGTGATAATGTTGTGCATAGCCAAGGCCATAGGCACTTGGGTGAATTATGGAGGGGTGAAATGGGGAAAGGGGAGGCATAACCTAAGTGGGATGTTGAGGTGAAGGGAAACCAAGGTGTGTTATAAAAGGCTATTGGGGAATGGTACGAATAGGGGAAAGGATTTACATGGGTGTTAATTGTTTATCCCCTCTTAGGTTTATCTCTAGGTTATTTTTAATGTCAAACCATAGCACCTAGGCAATGATTGGAGGGGAGACCTCAACCACAAGAGTTGGTGGACGTGGAGCAGAGTGTCAAGGGGTAGGAGGATGAGGAGGATAAGGTACTAGTACCCTTGGAAAAAATTTCATTGGTATCTAAGGAAGGGTCATCTAAACATCCTCTCAAGCTTAATATGATTTGGAGGAGGTAAAGCCTCCTTAGGTGAGTATCCTAAGGTGAGCCTACTTTCCTTTATGTTTCTTCTTGGCCCAGATCCAAGTGAACACCTCTTGGTCATCTACAGGGTTAATACAGAGCTCATCATCCTCATGGAGTTGGTATCAATTATTGAGGTTGAGTTTATCTTTGTGCTTTGGCATATAGGTCATGGCGATGCAATGTGGGTCTTAATCTCTATGTTTTTCCATGCCTAGGGCATAGGATTCCCTTCCTATTTCTATTTTTAACAAAGAGAAGAAAGCTCTATACAAGTGATTCTTATTGATGATAGGGAAGGTCAAGCAAGCCTTTTATTGTTAGCTAACGTAATGGATAAAGACATATTCAACTAGTTGATAGTCAATCTCTTTCTCTACTAGACAGTTTGGGACAAGATATGCTAAGCATAGAAGAGCCTTGAGTGTTTTGACCACTCAAATAATAGTGCCATCCATATAATACCTGTATCATATGATGGAAGCAAAGGATTACCTTATTTCACTAGAGAGATGAGGCATGGCTACCTTATTGATGGATATGTAAACCATTTGGTAGAAATAATCACAAATCTCCTCTATGTCATTTTGGTAGTGGTGTCCATATAGTTTATAAAAAACTACATGGACCATTATGCCTCCAAGAACCCATGGTGGAAAGGAAGAGGGATTGAATGTAAGTGTTGTGTAGATTATATCTTCCAAATATCTCATCATAATAGAATGGCCTCCTTTATGGGCATCTCCTACTGCACTAATCAGGTTAAATTTGACCATGCCATAAAGGTTTGGGACCTGATCACGTTTAAGGATGATATGTAGTAGGGGAATCCACAAAGTATTGATGTGTATGCAATCAATAGACCCAAATGATAGGTCCAGTAGTATCATCCCTACACTTTTAGGGAGGGGATTTGCATAGGGATGATACTATTGGACCTATTATTTAGGTCCATTGATTGCATACACAGCAATATTTTGTGGGTTCCCCTACTACAATCATCATCAAAGGTGATTAGGTCCATATTTTGTGGGTTCCCCTACTACATATCATCCTAGGGAACTTATAGGGATCCTCACATATCTCATGTATTTATATCATTTGGAGGCTCACATGACATTAATTAAAATTCAATTCGGTGGCTTGATTTTCTCATTTATTTCCCAATGTGGACTTAAAATTAGATATTTACCATATACACCACCTGCTAGTTTTGGAGATGGTAATGTGGCATTTTATTTATTTCCCAATGTGGACTTAAATTAGATATTTACCATATACACCACCTGCTAGTTTTGGAGATGGTAATGTGGAATCTTGGGTAACTTTTAACTTTTTCAACGTGTCCATCGTTGATTGGTCTTGACTATAATGGCTACCACCTAGGCATTACACGATGCTTCATATTTGCATGTTCAAGGGAAGAAATTACTAGTTGGAGGATGTATGGCATCTTTTCATTAGCCTGCTAAATCTGACTATACCTCATTCTGACCACCTATCGGCTTCTCCTTATATTATGTACAAAAATGACATGTGGTATGATATAGTAGGTCATGTTCTCCTAGGCTCTTTAATCTATATCAAGTCTAAGAGACTGACATCTCAGACAATGAGACATGTGGTGGTCTTTCATTTCATCAAGCTCTCTCAGGCTCTAGCATATCTAACAGATTCAAGAGACTAACATGTCTAACTACGATCCACAAGACACTTATTCATTTAATATACTCAATTCTTCCACCCTAACAGAATATGGAAGGTGCCTGGTAGCTAGTTGATGCTGCCATTTGAGCTTTGTGTATCATTCTAAATAAACTCGAAAGCAAAGTCCTTTTTTATCGTAAGAGAGGTTTGATAGTGATATTGAATAGAGGTAGCACGTACATAATGCGATTTCCTTTTAGCATTTGCGATCGAATATGCAGTCAATTTCATTACTCTCGAGAATTGATTTCCATATTTTTCATTCCTGTGAATTAATTAAAAACAAAGTTTTTACCACCCATTTATTCCATTTCAAATTTGATTTTATGATGTCAGCTTTTGCGGTGGGTTTTACCATATTGCGCCTTGTCATAAGTTACTCGATGCTTGGTCACTTTACTAACTCATCTTATCATGACACATCTTTTTATCACATAACTAGCTTACCTTTCTTCATTTATATTGGTTTTTCCATAGCGTGACATGTGGCTGATATTATCTTATCCGGATGGGAACAAGTGTTGTATTCTCTATCTTTTTCTAGCGGTCAGTTCGATGAGATGAGAGCATGTGGCACAATCTTGATCATCTGCATGGTATCGAGCTTCATGCTATATATTATTTAGTTTGTAGGAGATGAATTAGTGTAATGTCGACACGGGATTGCTCTTCTTCCTTTGGATGATCCAGTAGATATGTGATGTCTAACTATGGGTGTCAATCATGTTTAAGCAAGAGTGAGACACGTGGATGGCTATTGCTTATCTAGATGGTCATCGAGGATCAATACTTAGGTTTTCAATGTAAAGATAATAGGTAAGAATGAAGATGACATCTGAATGGGAATCACTTATTTGCATAGTGATAAGGCTTTATGCTTATATCCACATTCAAATCTACGAGATAGATACACGATTGTAGCCTTGTGATTACAGTTATATATGTGGTTATATTTTAGTAAGCTTTCTTATTATTTCATCTTTAGAATATTATTGTGTAAAAAAATCTTTGAGAAGTGTACAATTGTATTATTCCATCTTTCTAGAAGAGCTTGAAAAGTGTATAACTCTATTAATCCATCATTTGCAACTAATTGTACTAATGCTAGCAAATTAGCAAAACCCCTGAAGAGCTCATGCCAGACTCTTAAACCTCGAAATGAAAATAAATGCCCTACAAAAAATGAAACAACTCGTGAGACCAGAATTCACCGTAAAACACTTCTTCATCCCTGCCATTCGTTTCATGGAAGCGCTTTTCCATTGCTTGAGTGTTTGGGGTAGGTAATATTACTATTTGCACCTAACTATTTAAATTAATGATGTTATTTTCTATTGCAGTACCAAGAAGCATTGAGCGGCCATACATTGCTATCTTTTCCACACTCTTCAAATTCCAATAACGTTCTGGCAACATCTGCAGAGCCTCACACTTAATTATTGTCAATATTTTAAGTGAAGACATAGCCCCTTCCTCCATTACTGGCAGCTCCTCTAGCTTCTTCAGTGCAACCATTGAAAATACTTCCAGCTTAGGAAATGATCCTCTCTTACCAAATTCATCTGGTAGCTTCTCTATGTTGTAGTAATCATTTATCACTAAGCTATTAAGAGAGACAAACTTGTGCAAAGGAGGTAGTTGCTTGCACATCTCACATTGGACAAAACTAATATAGTTGAGATGTTGCAATCCACAAAATGCATCTTCTATTTGAAGTAACTGAGTGCAAATTAGTGAGAGTTTCCTCAGTTTTGACATGGCAGTCATCTCATGAGGTAGGCTTTCCATCATTGTGAGTTTCAAGAAAAGAGACTCTATATCCTTCATGTTTTCCAACATTCCTCGAATTGTTTCACTATAGTTTTCAAGCTCCAACTCGTGAATAGAGCCTTAGAGTTTGGGATTGGTTTTGGTTATTAGAACCTTATCTATAATAGTCATATTTCATTCTTAATAAAAATATATCACATTCTGACACTTTGTTTGTGCTTGCATTTATGCCCTATGTATTTTTTAAGAGCTAGTGGTTTAGAACCTTATCTTGGAGGTCTTTTCTTGTGATGTAATTGAAGATCAATAAGAGAGGTGTTTTAGAGTTCCTAACTAAAGACATGTAGGTACTCATCCAACTATCTAAGGTCTTCAACCTACAACATTTCTTGAAAATCTTCACTTGATCTAAAGGGGGAGATTCAGGCACCAATGATTCCATCCTAAGGTAAGTATTCTATTATAATAGTCTTTCCTTTACTTTCATAGTAGGTTCAATGTTGCTTATTATTTTCTAGATTTGTGTGTGTATCCTTGATGAAGCTCTTCTTTATAATGAAAAATTTGGTATAGATATAAAGTTATATATGATTTCTATTAATCATCGTATGTTTCATATAACCCCATTTGGTTTACCATTTCATCTTACCTTATTTAAAATCACTTATACATTATTTGATTTACTTTTACCCATTTAAAATCATTTAATTTATTTGTATCTTTAAAATCATAGTTACAAATATTTACCTTTGTTGAGTTCTAATGAGAGTTGTATTCTCATGTCATATGCTTAGGCTTTGTAACCCTTTAATTTCGATAGTTGACATGTAGCTTACCATTTCCTAGATCTAATGATATCATTGGTCCTTACCTAATCATGCAAGTATATGCAAGCTTTATTTGATTAACCTTAATTGAGTCCAAGTGTATTGAGATAAATATGATAGTTTTAGGTCATCGTAGCCTATGCATACATTTTGTTGAAACTGATGTGAATCTTATCCTACCTCTATTTGGATTAGTTTAAAATTTATCATTTTAGCTTCTCAAAGGCATCGTGAAAATCATCATATATATTTCAATCCAAATATATCAACTAACCTGATACTATTCCTCGGTATTTAACAATTGTATTGGTTATCTTGATACCATTTCCTATTTTTTAAAAAATTTATCAGCTATACAAATACCATTCTATGTCTTTAATGGACCATATTGGTCAACCTAACACAATTTTGTGTGTGCTTCTGATTATATCAGCCAAAGAGATACATTTTTATTATATCATATTTTCTTCCAACTTTATTGGATAACCTGATACCATTGTAAATTTTTATTCATTTCATTCCATGCTATAAAATTTCCTTTCAATCTGAATTAACTTTATTTCAAACTTTTATTTTATCTTCCTAGTACCATTTTCTAACATTTGTAAAACAAATAAAATCTATTATTCTAGGCCAAGTGATGATCAACTTTACCTGAGTCATGGTGTGATGAGTATTTACTTAATAATCAAGCCATTAAACAACATTATATATAGAAATTAGTTTCTGCATACCTCATGATATATCATAATTAGCTACGGTTTTAATTTTATCCTATAAAAATCCTTCTATTTGTTTGATTTTTTAGTGCATAAATAGATCATTATCCTCATGAGGTTAATTTCAATATACATTAGAGAGGGTATAATATAGATACAAAATTATGGAATCCTCCATAATAAGTGTACTTTGTTACTTTTTCACTATTTATGCCAAGGATTACAATATCTAAAAATCTAAAACTCAAACACACCCTACCTAGTTATATTTCATATTTTTTATAATTAATTAAATTATTATATTTTTTTCTTCTTTGGCTATATCGATTAGTCTGATATTATTCTATGTTGTGTGATAACTACATTGGCCAACCCAATACAACTCTATGTGTATTCCTAACTGCATCGGTTAGCTTGATAAATTTTAGTTTTATCAATTTATTTCTAGCTACATTGGCTAGTCTGATATGATTTTATTCTCTTTACTGATTGAAATGGATATCCTAATATTTTTTAAATTTATCAATTTTACATCAACTATGTATACTAACTTCATATAATTATTTCTATGATCATATTGTATTGGCTAACCCAATATACTTTTGATATCTCTTGTTTCAGTTCCCAACTATATTGGTCAACCTGATACATTATATTTTTAGAATTATTATGAAATTAAATACATAGGAAACTTAGTACAATTTATATTTTTTCTTCCTCTATGAAACATATTTATGACATATCAAAAGATTAAAACCTATTATGATTTTCAAGTATTTTGTCACAATCCTAATTTTATAGAAAAAACTAATCCCAAAATTCATACATATCTTATAATTTAACAATGACTGAGGATCAATTTCCAAGCAATTTTCATGTGGCTTCCAATAGATATAGAAACTATGAGCCATATAACAATCCTAATACCACTATAATAGGTCACCTAATACAAGACCATGGATTGAAGAGGAATGTGACTTAAATTATGTATACTAAATGATAATATATATCCAAAAACATCATGAACATAAGGGTAAGGACCTTATGTTTATTTATCACTTCATGATGGCAACCCATGTGAAGTGTCCTAATTCCCTTAATCATAATTTTTATACAAGAATTGTAGAAAGTAAATTTGTTACTTCATCCTTTTTTTCTTAGTCCACCATGCCTAGTATTAATACTAACATGATGGGTCTCTATTTTAGTATGCCTACTCAAAGTGTTCACATGAACACCAAGGTTAATGCTAGATCTAGTGAATCCTAATAGGATAGTCAAACATTTAAATCTAACTAGAAGACTGCAAATCTTAATTAAATCATATTACAAGAAATGAACCAAATGGTTAACAATCAAGCCAATAATAGAGCTCAAATGATGTAAATGCATATCAAACTTTTAAAAATACAAAATTGACCTCAATAGCTTCAATCAAGAGCGCCAAATAAAAAAATTTCCCAACCCACCTTAGATATGATCATGATAATATCATTCTATAACCACTACTTTGCAATAAAGTCACCAAACATATGCAAAATGAACCCCTAGTCCCTCAAATTAAGAACATTGACATACATGTGATAAATTATATCATCCATTATAATGGATAGACCAATCCTAATTTGCATTTAAAGTCCTTTGGTAATCTATTTAAAGAATGGATTTAACTCAACAACTTTACTACTACCAAACTAATTGAAAAAACTCTCTTTGGTGATGATTTAGATTTGTATAATCAACTATATTTTTACTTCATATCTACCGTGGAATACTTATCTAAAGCATTTGTGTAAGAATTTAAATACAATTATTTGCCTAAAATAACTTGGCTCTTTTTATGAACTACAAGAAAATAATGAGACTACCAAAGCTTTTATCAAGCATTGGAAAGATTTAGCCAAAAACCCTAGAACAATATGTTAAAGGTCAAACTCTTCCACCTTTTCATTAATGAAATTAATACTAAACTTTAATATATTATCAATACTTTTTCCCCATAATCATTGGAGGGAACCCTAGACCAAGTTGAACATTACAAATTCCTACAAGATTATTCATACCTTTTTAATCCAAGCTTGAAAATTGAATTTGTATGAGATCTAAAAGAAATAATGTTATAGATGATGATTTTTGTCACACTTATAATTATAATAGAACAATCAACGATATTTTTTAAGCAATCTCAAATAAAGTGACTCTTTCCCCACCTATCAATGGAATTCCCTTATAGTATCATCCTCCTACTTTAAAAGTTACTAATTATGAAATTAATCAATCTCTTTCCCTAGATGAGATTAGGAAACACCTTCCTATACCCTTACCTATATATTTTTATTCCTCCCATTTTAATTCTCATTGGTATGATCTAATTTTTTTTGGGTTTTATTGCAAATAGGGGTCATCCTAATGAGACTTGAAATCAAATTAAACACCAAGATTTTGAATTCTAACTTAATCAAAATTTTGATTATGAGTATATGATTATAGAGTGACACCAATCCTATGATAACATATCCAAGGCTCGTGACTCCAATGTCAAGTGTGATACACTTCATGAATCCAATGTTCATCTTATCTCTTATTCCAAACCACACTACAATTAAACAACCTATTAATCACAATCAAATCCCTTCCTATATACTTGATAACATTTTTGAAACCATAGTTAATTTTGTTTCATATAAGGATGGGGAAAATCTGTAAACATGAAAAACATGAAGTATGTTATTTAAAATATTGATCTTTTTCCTGTCAAGTCCCATATTATTTATCCTAATTTTAAAATAGTTTAGGATAATAAACCACATATTTTTTTTCTATCGAATTAGAATCAATTTTTTTATCAAGTCTACTTTCCTTCAAAACATTGTTAGCAAGTCTAGTTCAATATATTTCTCCATCAATGTATATTCCAATTGTTTTGACTAGCTTGGTATAGTATTCCAACTCCATATCATGTCAAATTCTATTGGGCAGTCTAATAAAATATATTTCATTGACCATTTATATTTCTATGATTTTGGCTATCCTAGTATAGTTTATTCCTTTACCCAATTCTGATTCTGCTGTATTAGCCAAGTTAATATAGTATATTTATAATGGACCCCTATGCCACCAACTTCATCATCCAAGAGGATATAGTTGGGTTAGACTACCTAAACTGTACCTATAATGTTGAGACTTGATTATTTGATTCTAAATCAAATTTATTCTATGTCAGCTTCCTCTATATTTGATCTACATTAAAATTGTGTCCCTATTTCATAATCATGCCTAGCTCATATTGGATTTGATGAATGGGACCTCATAAAATAAATTTGTAAATTCCAATTTCAAATTATATTTTTTTATCTCATTAGGACCTTTTTAAATAACATAAGCCATTTCATGCAAAATAAATTTTGATATGAAAATTCATCAACCATAACTTATTAATGTAAAATCTACCTTGTCTAGATCTAAGGAAATCATTTTACAATAATGCAAAGATATGTGCATCTAAGTTGATCAAATTATAGTTTCATCTCTTTCATTATAATTTCATATATCATTTATGATCTTAAAAAAAAAATCTTCATTACGATGACCCTTCATTCTTAATTAGCATCTAATTTGGTAGCATATAAGTCAAGTGATCCTTGATAGATGAAATATCTATAACTTGTGTTACTTCCTTATAATTCATGAAAATTTTAGGATAATCTAAATGCACCTTAAATCAACCTAAGAAACATGCCATTTTTTTATCAATGAAAAATGCCTCCATTATGATGTATCTAGATACCTAAAATGGTATGCCCTATTATAGTTAGAGTTAATGTTATGATTTTCAACTTCTTTCTATCATATAATATTTTCTTGGATTCTCATAGAATCATCACATTAGGGTTAGGGCCTCATCCAAATGCTAATGTGTGAAATTTTATTATAGGGGTACTAATTACATCATACATGGTGATACTAACTCTTGGAACTTCAAAAAATCCCAATAACATGGTGTCTTTAAAATCTCAACCCTTGACCCTCTACCTATAGTTTTGTTCCATGAATATTACCATTTTAACTATCCTCTCAATTAAAACTAAGATTACATTAGTCACCCAAAACTTGTGGGTAAAATTCCACCCAAACCTCTTGGATTATAAGAATGACAAGTCTAATAAGAATAGATTTAAAATCAAAACATTAGATCTTCCTTCCAACATTATAGGTCAGTTACCACCCACCGTGAAAATTCATTCTTGCATGAAGTTTAATAACAAATTTCAAACTTCTAAGTTCATCCTTAATAATCCCACTTCTCATACATCCTATATCAACATAGTTGTATAAACTTTAATGTTGATCTCACCACTCATGATTATGATGAAGGTTACATCCTAGTTGACCCATAATTATTTGGCTATGCCCAAGCTAGGTATGCCAAAATACTCTAGTAACATTCCTTTATCCAACACTTAGATGATTAATTCATAACTTAGTATATATTTAAATTGGTTAACATTGTTCAATTTATTTATGAATTACCTAACATTATGCCTCATTTAGCTAATATTACCACATCAAAAATGGAATCAACTCTACCTTCTACTTCATGAAGAATTATTATTATCTTTGAGCTTCTTTGGAGCTTGTTTATGATTGCATTATGATGATATTTTATCATTTTTTCAAGAATTTATCATTTTTTATATGTTTTGATGCCAAAATCTTGTTTCCTCTATGGATTTTATCTATAATTATATGACTCATACCATGTATCTCTCCCAAAGAAATAAAATTACCATATTTTCATTCCATAAATTCTTTGGTCACTCATAAAAATAGTGTAGAGTGTATTATATATATCTAAAGAAAACTCAATTCCCTGATTTAACTACTCTATTACATGATAATGATGATTTTTTGAAGATATTATAGTGAAACCCAAATATGATTCTTCACACAAATCAGATTTACCACTATATTGACCCACCCAAGAGTATTTTATATCTAAATCTGATCTATATAGAGAATCATGGATAACTAACCACCTTGGTCAACTAATCTTAGGTTCTATTTTTCCTTACACAAGACTAATATGCTTTATTTGACACATTTTCAATCTACGTGATATTATCTTGATGAAATTTAACTCAAATCAACTAAATTTAATAGTATGTCAAAAATGCCACCACCAAATATTACATGTAATTAAATTCCCAAAAATGGATAGGTGTATTTTATTTTTCCCTTTCCCTAGGGTTTCACACATCAAACTAATAGGTGTATATCTATCCAATAGTATTTTAGAGACTTTTTGAGCCCCTCACCTCAAGGTTCCCAGTAGTACTCACATGGTCCATCTAGGATAGAGGAGATACATCCCCTGCATTTATTTCCATGAAGTATATAAAATTTATGTGTGTTGGCATGACACCAAATATTCCTTCTATTGAGTATTTTCATCAGGGTCCCTACAACCTCCTTCTCTCACAAATTATTTTTCCCTAGATCTCATCTACTAGGTAGTCCATGTATGACTCTCAGATATGGTAGAAGAGACCATGGTTTTATCTAGATAGAAGCTACAATAAGAGTTGATAGATTTAGTTTATGATGTATGTCAAGATCAATCATAACACTTGTAATCAAATAATTATTTCATATCATTTACTTCACATTTTCACATGAATGGATTTCATATTTTTATTTCTATCATATGTGGTTTTGGTTGTACATATCTTACTTATAACATGATCTTTACTTTCCATCACTTTAATTTTCACTATTTATTCACCATTTATATAAATTTACATTAGACCTTTATTTCCCTTATGGATCTAAGGTAGCACATTTGGGTTTTATTTATTACAATTTACATCAATTTATAATCGCTAGTACCTAGCATGCATATATCTACTTCTAGGAAAAGCTACGTGATACTATAAAATTAAAAAAATCATATCTACACTAGTCCTATAATCTCTATCACCTAATAAATTACCACTATCATGGTTGTGTGTTGGGTGAATCATCTCGACATACCATGTCAAACTACCATAGCATGTCAATCTAACCTTTATACTTATATTTGAATACTATAGATCACTACCCAACTTTTGTGATAATACCTCTACCTATATGGCATGTAAATATCCTACCTACCTCAAACCTCTCCATATACTAGTGTCTACGACTATAGTCATTGTCTACTTGCTACTTGCTAACAAGATGCCAACATTGGCATTTTAGCTTTCACAACTCATATCTCCAATTTTGGTGGATCCATGCCATGTTTTATGCATAATAGGGTAGGAAAATCAAAGGTGTCATTAGTTGGGATAGTGTGAAATGCCTAAGGGAAACAATTATAATAGTGTATCTCAACTAACCATGTATAGTGACATGTAATCTAGATATAAACCCTCGCATGCACTATGGTTAGCTAAGATGGCCAAGCATCCATTGTACCCATGTATAGTGTCTAGACAATTTAGTCTATCCTAATCATCTATAATATAGGCACATGTAGTATTATGTGTTCTATATGGCCTTGTGCCTAGGTACTCACTCGAAGGAGAAGATCATCAATCACAGGAGGTAAACCCATTGGTTTTGACATGGGGAACCTCTCATATATCTAACTATAAGAAATAATAGTGAGGCCCATTGTATCTTAGTTCTGGCTAAAAATAAGGTAAAAATAATGAACTACCTACTCCCATGTGACAGTTCATATATTATACAATCTACCTCATATTATTGTAGACTAAAACATGGAAAATGTTTACATCACTACCACTATGTCAGAGTTATCAAAGAATGCACACATGGTCATAATTATAAAAAGGGATTTCAAATATCTATAATTCCTAAGATATATATCAAAAAAAATCATATGATGAGATTTTACTCTTCATAATAATCTTATCTACTATCCCACTAGGATGACTCTCTCCTCTTATCAGTGGTTTATTGTGTGTCACATACCATATAAGTTCTTATAATATTAAGCTACAAAATTTCATCAACATTCTCCAATGTGATACCCACATCTATCATATCCCTCTCCATCTCCCATCTAAATGTTTCATTCATCCTCTCCCATTTACCTAAGAGCATGGAAATCATCTCTACGCTAAAATTCATGTGTTACATCTCCATGAGCCCTTAAAAATATAGTGTCACTTTTTGATCTCTATTTTCCACTAAAATTATCTCTAGTGGGTCTAGTAATTAGCTAGTATCTATGCTCCACCATACCTGTCATCATCTTTGAAAAATATAAAATAATGAACAATAATTATATTTTGATTTGTAAAATTGAAAGTATAATTAAAAAATTAAACAATAATAATAATTAAACTTAAAATGGTCCACACATTCTACTTTACAAGACATTTTTTCAAATTTTTCTATTGCATTGGCCAAACATTAAAACATCACCCATGCTTATTATTTTTATTGCATTGACAAAACATTAAATTGTATTGACCATGCTTGTTCATCTAACACTACCATTAATACCCTATGTTAGATATTTCACCCATTTTACATTCCATCAACCATAATCTATGGTATCAACTAGTACATTTGTTAATTTTAGTGACCATACCCTATACTTTTGACCAAGAGTTGAAGTTCCCCCTTAACAATTGTATTGGCTTGGCTGATATAGTTTTTTGAGGTTAGATTTTTATTTTCTTTACAATAATGAATGCACTTGGGAAAAATTTTGAATTTTTGTCAACTACCCTCTACCCACTTTAATATTATCTTCATTTTGATGCTTGTCACTAAAAATTTCACCACATAGATTTGTCCCAATATATATATATTTACTATTATAGTTCATTTTTACCAAAAATGACAAAATTTAACAAGAATCACACCGTCTACCTATAAGGCTCTGGTTGTAACTATGATGCATCCTTCCACATAATTTCCTCCTCGTATATGAGCCATAATCCCTAATAGTGATATATTTGGTCACAAAGAGCTGTAATTTTCAAAAAACATCAAATCCACAAATGAATAGTTTTTGCCTATTTATAGTAAAATTTTTAAATTTTGAAACATTCACTTATTTATTGGGAGATTTAATTTTTTTCCCCATATTTTATTATATAGGTCCTCTTTATGAAAAAAATAAGCCATATAATTTTTGGGACATAGGGAAATTTTAAGGTGCTAAAAAAAAAATTTCAGGGATTTTCATCTTATTTTTCAAGTTCACTTCTCATTCTTCTCAAAGGGTATCATCTATACCTATGACATGCATAAAATCATCTAAAATAAGTAAGGTAAGTGAAGATACATATTTTAACTTTATTTAATTTTAGATATTTCAAAATTTAGTTTCAACTATCCTCTTTAGTTTTATATGTTTCTATCCCAAAGCACCATGTCATGTTACACTCTTATGACACATGATGAAATTCAAGTCGGCAATATGTACACAAGTAATATTTTCACTTTATCATTTTACTAATTCTTTACCCAGTAATGGATTATAAACACATCAATCTCCATGATTTCATTGCTTAAAGGGTACACCGATAACGTGGTGGGATCAAATTATGGTACATTGTAACATAAATTTGTATATTATTTTGTCACACCATCACTAGTATCAGTATGACCTCATTTGAGTCTCTATCCTTGATTCCATTCCATGTAATTCATTTATATGTTTTATATATTACATATATCTTAAGTTATAATATTAACTAATACCATTTGTTGTGTACATAAGTCATCCATGTATAGCATCACCAAGCCTAATATAGTTGATTCCATCTTATGACATTTTTACTATATAATCCCAGTTGATAATTTACTGTGTTATCTAAAATTTTCAAAATTTATTACCATATATAATATCATAATCTTATAGTTTACCTTTGGTTCACAATATTATAAACTTATATATTAAAGTCATATTTCATTCATAATAAAATATATCACATTCATACACTCTGCTTGTGTTCATATTTTCTCCATAAGGAGTATTTAGGAGACTTAGTGGGTTATAACATTATCTTCAAGCTCTTTAAATGTGGTGTCATTGAATATCAATAAGATAGTTATTTTCGAGTTCCTAGCTAAGGATATTTGGGTCTTCATCAAACCATTTGAGGTCTTCAACCTACCATGTTTCTTGAAAAGATCCATTCAAGCCAAAGGGGGATATTGAATCATCAATAGGTCCACCCAAATATAAGTATTTATATCCTTATACTCTTTAATTTATTACTCGGTAGATTACATGTTTCTTTTTAACTTTTGGATGTGTGTGTGTATAATTTATTAGGCTTTTCCTTATAATAAATAAGATGATATAGATACAAGGTTTCTTAGGCTTTTAATTTATCACTTTAGGTTATATATACCCCTAATTATTTTTACCATTGCACCTTTACTTTTTAAAAATAACTTGACTATAATTCACATTACTTCTACCCATTAAAAATAATTTACTTTACTTTCATATTTACAATCATTTACCTTTATTGATGTCTAGTGAGATATATATCCCTATGTCATAGTGCTAGGGTTTGAAATTCTTTCATCTTGAAATTTTATTTGTAGGTTATAGTCTACTCTATCTACGGATATCATTCTTATTTACGTTAGAGTACAAAGAGACATATGAGAGAGTTAGAGTACAAAGAGACATATGGAAGTCTTTAAATTGAAGAGATAATAGCTATGCAAGAAATTTAAACTATTTTTTATATATTTTTCAAGAGGATATAATTATATGAAGAGAATTCAGCTATACCATTGGTATTTTGGGACATACACAATCCATATGATAGAGGAAAAGATCAAGGTATGAGTGCACATCAAGTGCTAGTTGATGCAAGTAAGCATTGGAAGCAAAGAAGAAGAAGAATTGAGGAAATCATGAGAGAATAGATAAATAGTAGTTGAGGTATTATGGATTATAAATAGAGAAATAAGATCAAAGGAACAAGAATTAGAGGACTAGTTAGAAGAATACAGTAGTCCATTTGAGCAGAGATCAAATCATTTCCTGCCATGGAAGTATGATGCAGGGAATCATTTGGCATTATAAGAAATCAATGTATTCAAGTGTGTCTTATGGTTATTTTTATTTATTTTTGCATTATAATTCTTATAGAGACCCAATGAGGGTGTAAGATTCATTAGATGTCTTGGTGTTGGATATTATTTGGCTTGGGACAGTTTCCCACCAAAACTCTAATCTAAAAATTTCAATTATCTTATTAGTTTTGGGAGATGTTTGGTGAATTCTAATGTTTTTAATAGGTTTTTAAGGTACTAAGTGGTCTTATATAACTGTGTGGATGTATTTTCAATGTAAAAGTGCAATGTATTTCAAATAAATAAATGTAATTTCCCCTTCACTTACAGAGGTGGCCAAGAAGAGGGAAGTTGGTAGTTACTTTATTGAAGGAATGTAAAAGTTATAATATAGGTTATAGATTAATTATTCATATATATTATATATTAGAGAGTTTAGGAAGTAGGAGGATCAAGAAGGTGACAAGAAAAATGAATATAAAGGAGAAGTTTCAGTTATGTCCATCAAGGACAAGAATAAAAAATAGATTGTATGTTGTAAATATCTCTTAGAAAGAAATAAAGAATGATTATTTTTTGTGGAGAGTTCCTTTTTATTCATATTTTAAGTTTTTATTTCATGAATCATAGTGGTTTGATAATATCTTAAAATTGTTACAGAGGTAGTTTGCAAGAATGTAATAGGTCTGCATTGAGAATGGCGAAGTGACATACAAAAAGTGTGAAGATTACCTAAATACAAAACTTGTCTATTAGAAAAAAATAAGTTAAGAGAGATATATTGATTTGTATCAATCCATATCTAGGTTTTTTATTTTCATCTATTTCCATATAGGTCACTTGAAAACTAATAGTCTATGTACAGTGTGTTGTTTGACATGGTCAAGGTAAGAAAACTAATGTTTATATGCTTTAAGTTTGGTTGAGAGTAAAATGATTTTAGATGAGTTATGTTATGATGGGATAGAAACTTTATAGGTCTTATTAAGTCTAGATAAGTGAATAAATTCAAACTAATCCATTTAAAGCACTCTTTGCCTACATATAGCATTGAAACCATAGAGGAAAGGTAAAATGGTGTATCTCTTTGTTAAACCATTCAAAGGTCATGAATTTGATAATGGAGATAAAATATGTTGATTATGAATTATTTGAGGTTATATTAAGTTTTTTGGTGGTGTATGGAGAGATTAAACTTAATTATAAGGACCGTAAACCTTATGGAACCCTATTAAAAATCCAAAATTCTATCAAATTAGAAGTTGGTGGAGATAATTTAAAGATTATAGGAGTTTTATAGGGTTATTATAGACATATTTCATGTCTCTAAGGTGTTTTAGTAAGTATTAATTATAGTATAAAGTGTTTTGAGAGGTCTTGGCCCATACAGGACTATCTTTTCCTCTAGCTAGGGTTTTTAGAAGAAACATATGTATCGTGAGTTTTATCCATAAAAAACTCCTATAAAATTTTAATAACGTGTAATGATAGGTGAAAAATATATTTTTGACGTTTTTAAGTTATCCAAAACCATACAATATGATATCCTTTGTAATGGGAGTGAATAGGCCTAACGAAGGTCTAATTGGCAAGAGTAAGAAGAGAGAAAGTGGTGAAGCCAAATGAGTTAGAAAATGAATCCTAGGTTGGAGATATAAGAGGATATAGGGTACTCAAAAGTTATATTTTATTTTCAATACCAATCCATACTTGCCTATACAAGTTAAAAAGGCCTAAAAAGGCTACAAAAAAGGTGTGAAAGTGAGTAGAGTTACATAAGAAAGCTTAAAGAAGGAATGGGGATTAGGATTGAAATGATTCCATTAAGATATAAATAAATAATCGTATAAAATTGATATAGATGTGTGAAATAATTTTTTATAAGGAACTGAGGACTTGAAGCATCAAAAACCAAGAGGAAGAGATTAGACTAGATAGAGGAGACATGAAGAGTGAATTCAAGAAAGAGATAATTGCAAGTATCAAAGTGAGAGGTACAAGAAGCATAGAATTATTTCATCTCTACATCAAGGGACCCCATTAAATTAATTTTGATTGTAATTCTTTATAAAATACATGAGTCATTACTAGGCCTAGTGGACTCAATAACATGAAAAATTGAAAGATGGACATCTTATAGAGAGATATAGGTCTTAATATGCTAAAAATTTGTCAATGTGTGTTATGAGGAATAATAAAAAACATAAAAAACATAAAAAAAGAAAAAAAAATGAATTATTCATTGATCCATAAACCAATGCACCACCTCCAATATCATGAAAATGGTTTTAAATCCATAATGCTAGAATAATTTGCTAAGGGACAATATTTGGGATAGATGGTGGATGGTATTTCATTATGTGCCCTATAAAAACCATGAGGTTCTATTATATATTTTGAGGAAATTCTATTATGATTCTATCCTAAATGAAAATCATAAGTATTTTGACTACTCAAAGTATTAGGGATGAGGAAAAGGCTTTATACAAGATAGACCAGGTGCATGTCATATGCCTAATGAAATTACAAGAGTCCCTATCTAAAATCCACATCAACTAGAGATAATCCCCTTTTTAGTGAATTAGGGTGCTAAGATTGAAATTTTTCATTCACTTAATGTGTTTACTAATATCTTTGTTCTATTTTTTGACACTGATGCTAGAAAGCTTTGGCATGGTGATGCTCCAATTAATGTTGATCCCTGATAACACTATTTCTTATGTTGTGTTTCTTTATTCATTTAACCTTTAGATGAGGATGGTGGTGAATTCAGGGTGATATATTATGTGGTTATGATTGATGGCTTATTGGCACATACATTTGATCTAGATTCCTTGAGTTTACTTTTTCAAATATCTTATATATTTAACATGTTGAACTTTAGATATATTTTTATTTAAAAGTTAATAACTAGTTTATATATAAAATTGAATAATATATTTAAATAAATGTATGTTTTAGGATGAGAAAATGCCTCTATTTTCACAACCATATCTTGGGTTGTCTACTAGTGCATATCTTTTTATTGCTCATCTAAATTATACATATTTAGAGGTAATTTTCATTAATATTATACTTCATTTACATGTATTTATTTATATTAATATTATGAAATAACAATCATATTTTGTTTTGTTCATTTGATAACCACAATGGAGAATTATCCATCAATAATAGTAGCTATATAACTTGACATTACTTCTACAATTTCATCTATAAAACAACTCATTTAGGTATGTTAACTTGTAATGTTAAATTGTAAATATATATTTATTTTAATAATTTTAATATATACTTATGATATAACTAACATGATTGTATTATATATGTAGATCTATCTAATCATGTTTGATCCCATTGAAATGATTAGCAAGGCATTGATTCATGTTTTTTCTCACTTTGGCACTCTTGTGCATGAGGCTCATCCTACCATTGAATTTTTTGAGTGTTTGATGAAAATTGAGCATGAGCATAAGATTATGATAAGTGCATATTTAAATAGGTTTTGTATAATTTTAAAACTAATTTCCAAACTTTGTTTCATGCCAAGTATGTAAATTTATTAACACTATATACATATATATATATATACACACACACACACACACACACACACACACACACACACACACACACACACACACACACACACACACACACACACACACACACACACACACACACACACACACACACACACACACACACACACACACACACACACACATATGACTAGATTTAGCAACAAGAAATATATTAACATAAAAGTAATTACATTTAGATCTTAGAGGAATCTAAGGAATTTAGGGATCTCCATGTATGATAAATGGATCCAAGGGAGAGAATTATTCAAGAAAGGCAAAGAGTGGGAGGATTTTTTATGAGTAGTATATGTCTTACATCATGTACTTTATTATATGCCTATATGGAAATGTATACCTTTCTGTCAATGTATGTATATATGGCATCGACCTAACATTATATTATGTTCAAATTTTGTATGCCATTATGTGTGTGTGGGTGGGTGGGTGGGTGGGTGTGTGTGTGTGGGGGGGGGGGGGTGGGTGGGGGGGGTGGGGGTGGGTTTTGTTTGATTTGGGTTGGGGGGTTATGTGTGTGTGTGCATAGACATGTGTATGTATATAGACACATATGTACATATGTATGTATATGTTCATAATTTGTATCGTTCATCTTTCTATATACAATTTTTTAATATTTCATTTTTTGTACAATACTAAATAAATCATTGTGATCAAAAAATAATTCAACTAAATTTGGTGTGTTGAAATTGATGGTATGGATATTTCATTATTATTAGACCTCAACTATTTGTAACTTTCCACTATATAAATAAATTGACTATGGTTTATGCCATTATTGTCCCAGTTCTCATTTAAGTGTGTTAAAATTTGAGAGTTTTGTATAACTTTGTGTATTTCATGTGGTTCCTAAATGCACCAAATAAACCATCCTTACATACATGATGAATATTTATATACCTTATTTGTTACCACATTCTTTCTGCATTTTGCATGCCATGGGAATTGTCACACTATTTGAGCATGAATGGTGAACATGAAAAAGTAGTAGATTATGCCTTAAGGTTGACGTTGAATATCTTGATCATATAATGTGCATAGATCAAATAGAATCTTTTGATATTTTTCATGATTTAAATTTAGTTATCTATATAGTTACAATTCTCTATTTATGTCTCTCTTTCAAACTCTTTTGAATTATTTTTTTAATTCATGCACCTCCTTGATATTCTATTTATACACAAATGTCATCTTTATTTATGAATATTGGAAGAAAAATGGAAGTTTCATTTTATTTTTCATTCATATGTTTTATCTTAAAATGCACAAGGTGGTGTCATTGACTATATATATTTTTATCTTAACACACACAAGATGGTTATTTCATGATAGGGTATAGATTGTTTGATGTGAGTGGCTGGTACACACACTCAAAGGCCTTAGCTTCATGAGTTGTCAAGAAAACCATTGAATTAGATCATCATCTAAAATATAAGTCAGAACTAAAAAATAACACTTCTCTCTCTCTCTCTCTCTCTCTCTCTCTCTCTCTCTCTATATATATATATATATATATATATATATATATATATATATATATATATACATTTTTACATGTAATATGATATTAAATTCTTTGTCTTAAATATAAAGGTAGACTTAACACACCCATCTCAATGTTTTATTAGATTATTAAGAGTTATTAACATATTAAAAATGCAAAGCTCTATATTATTCAACATTGACATACCTGAAGACAACGAGTTATTAACATATTAAAAATGCAAAGCTCTATATTATTCAACATTGACATACCTGAAGACAACAAAGCCTACTTCCATTCTCACAAAATTTTAGGATGAAAAGTAATACATGCTAAATTTCAAACCCTCAAATTATTATGATTTTGGAATTTTTCATTGTATTACTTGAAATTAGTATTTTCATTAAATATCCTCCATATCTTGAGCATCTTACCATATTTTTAAACTATGATTTAGTGAAGTAATATATTATGTTCCAAAAATGATACCCTCATGGTCATATTTATAGGGTACCATGAAATGTCTTTGGTGATAAAAAAATTAGTTGTTGTTCGAGTTATCATACTTTATAGTGAATGTTTATGGATACAACCATGTAAGCATTTATGGATCCTAAAATGCTTACATAGTTACATATACAAAACCATTACCATAATCAAAATGAACTATGGAATTATTATTTCTCCCATCATACCTTGTTTTATTCACTATATTCATGTTTTGGCATAAAAAGTTTTTATAACATGCATATTTGCACATCTAAAATAGGGTTTAAATAGATTATTGAAGAATTTAATTTAATATTTAATTTAAATGTAACCAATTTGTTACATTATATTTTAATTTATGATATTTTTAAAAAAAATAATACTTTCATATGAAAAAGTTATGCATAAACACATTTGTCTCTATGTTATCTTGAAGAGAAACATGAAGGAAAGATCCATGAAGGGATGGGAAATATTACAATGAAGTAGTTGGATGTGAGTGAGTATGATGTTGAGGGCATGATAGAATCAAATCATGTTGAGGGAATGTTTTATTGTTTGATAGTTTTAATACAAGGCATGTTGCATGGGTAAGAGTCAGTGACTAGTTATTTATTGATAGAGTATATATTAATTGAGTTTTATTTTTACTTCCAAATGATATTATACCAAATTAATAGTAATAAATATATACCATGTAATATATGAACATATGAGAATCGACATATTTATTGCATAATTTAGTGTGCAATATATTATTTTCTACGAGGAAGACCTATCCCACAAATAACTTTAACTCAAAACTCGTGATGCTATTTTCAATAAAAAATACACAATGGTGGCCTCTAATTTTTTTTGACTTCAATTGTTCATGAATAAAGTATCATTACTACACACCATAAATAATATAATATAATAAATATAACATAATAATGATTTCTACCAAAATAAAATGTTATTATTAATTTTAGTAGTATACATTTATCCCCTGTATTTAAATAAGTCACAATATATTTTTACATAGCCCATTACAAATAAATGTTAATGAGATGGAGGAGAATAATATGAAATATCTAATGGTACTAAAAATAATTTTGATTATAAAGAATTAAACCTTTCTAACTTTAGTTATTTTAACTCCACTTCAAGTGCATAATCCTACTATGTGAGTTTCATCAAATGTTGTCAAAGTTGAAGCCACATTTGGATATCTCCACTGATGGTATTTTTTGTCTACAAAATGGTACCACCACCATATTAGGGCTGGTGAATAATGTCTAGAAACATATTTTTGGCCTCCAATCACAACCCACCAAGAGACTGAGTAACCACTTTAGTCTCAATAATGTGCTTCCTAATATGATAAAATAGTAATTTTTAGGCTAACTTTAGACACACATTAAGTAAAAATCATAAGTTGTTGGGTTTTGATATTGGAGGAATAATTATGAAATGTATTCAATATCAATCTTTTTTTTTGTTTTGTACAACATATATTCTTTTAAAAACTTATAGGATAAGAAGTTGGTTAAATAAAACCAACGCAAGGGTATAACCAACCCATCAACCAATAATAAACTAAAACAAAATAAAACAAAAATAAACTAAATATTTTGGATCATAAAATAATCCAAAAAACTCCCCCTTGATATAAATGGGTATAGCAGATGAATGAACTAGATCAATGGATCTGAAGTCATAAAAAAACTCTATCACAACTGCAAGTGACACACTATACCTCTAGTATTGACCAAAAATTGATGCCACTGTACAAAGAAGCCTACCCTATAAGTTTGGAAAAAAATGGTTGATGAACACAATCAAGGCCTCCTCATCTCTGGTGATCATCATATCGTACTAGAATAGAACACATTCAAGCATATCCAACTATATCAACCCACACAAGGTCCCACATAGTAACCCATCCAAGTGATGAACCCATATTGTGTATGACACATCTTCCTAATGTCAAACAAACACTGACAACATTTGCTCAACATTGAATGGGCTAGTAACTCCTATCAACTTATGACTGATTGAAGACCTAAACATGCAATATCTTCTCCCTTATCAGGAAAGAGGTGAGAAGATATGTACCAAGATAATCAAAATCAAATAACACTAAATGTTTCATGTCATGAATAGCAATGAGATAAATACAAATCTAGAATTGAAAAAAAAACACAAGCCAAAATAATAATACTATAATAAATCCCAGTCTTGAGCCTAGTAGTTTGCACAAGATGGGTAAATCACTAAGCACTTAAAATATGGTGTCAAGTTCATCAGTACCATAGACCTCCATGATATAATGTGCCTCTTGATCAATGAAAGTATCATAATAACCAAAATAATTTGATTAACCAAAAGATCATCCACTAGAATGATCCATAAAATTTTCCTCAACTTTCTTTTTATGTGGAGAATGGGGTCATCAAGAAGGATACGAATCTGCAAGATGTCTACTACCACCACATTTGAAAAATGTGGGTTCTTTCATGTGTTTAAAAGATCCATAAAAATGTAAATCACTAGAGGAAATATAGGAGTGAGAAGAGTGATTATGATGATGTCTGTGTTTGGAAGACCCTAGAGAGTGCTAATGCGAATGTTGGGGAGACCATCAAGAATGATGTGAAGAATGTTTGTAAGAGTGTTTCAAAGAATGCTTTTGAAACTATTACTATACATGATGATGATATTTGTCTTAGGACCTATTATTTATATAATGATCATCTTCAATAGGCATACTTTTCTTCTTTTCAACATTATTACTCATGTTGAGTCAACAATTCATAGATGGTGTCAAATGTGGCTCCATTAAGCTTATCATTAAGCTATAGCATTTCAAAAATAATTGTGTATGCATAACTAAGGCAATTAAATGTGATATAAATCAAAATATCATCATCAATTTTACTTCCTGTAGTACAATAATCTTCTTTCATGATTTTCATGTAGGAGAGATACTTAGAGACATTCATTATCTACCAGTTTATTAATCAAAAGTTGCATAAGAAGGTCAATCTTCTTGTATGTAGGCTGCTTGTCATACATATCCTTTAATGCTTTCCATGATTTCCATGCACCAATTATAACTTCCTCAATATGAATGATAACTTATTCAGTGCAAGATGATTTTAAAAATGTGAGTACATGCTTATCATTATTCTAGTACTCAACCAACTTTGTAATTTGAGTTAGTGGTGTGGTTTCTTTCTCTATGATTTCCTATAAATAATTAAAAATTAATTTGTTCTCCATGTTTATACTCAACTATTTTTAACTTTAAGGTGATAATTTTCTATTTTCCAAGATCAAACTCATAATTTTCCCCATGATGCAATAAAAGAGAAAAAAAAGAATATTATTAGGGTTTGGCCTTTACCACTGAATAGATTCTAATTTAAAAATAATCCTAGGACTTGTCAAAAATTATTATACCTTATAACTCCTTTACAATAAAAATAAGATCAAAATACTAAATTTAATCAAATTACTAAATTTGACCAAAAAATGTTTTTGAAGTATTTTCAAACCTAAACCTTTCCTTGTTGCAAGTGACCCAAAAAAACTCTATAACCACCTTGCCTTCAATATACTTAAACATAGAAAGGCAAGATATTTGATATAAAATTGACTTTCTATAAAAAATATAAAATAAATAGGATAAAATAAGTTAAAAAATTTCATTGAATATTACTCCAATGTTAAAACTTTTATCCAACAAATTATTATATTATGGAGCCCACCAATTTTAGGCTTTGAAAATCATTTGAGATAGCTTATTTCTCACTAGAAAACCAATTATTTCAATTTGAATATGCTATGTAACTCATATGATTTTCATTTTAAGGTATACTTTTGCACATACATAAAAATACAAATTTTAACACCATTTCTTTGTTAGTCAGTGAGGGCACAGTGAGATCTTATATAAACATGAGGTCTAGAAACAACAAAAATCATAAGGCATCTTTCATCAATACTAGTGATTCAATCTTTGACCTACTCTTTGATATGAACTAGTCATAGATTTTCAAACTATAATATTTAAGAGTATGTTAAAAGATGGATAATTGAAGGATTTAAACAAAATCAAGAACTTTATAACCCACCTACCATTAGTCATGCTTTCATTAAAGGTAAATCAAGTTGGAAGTAGAAAAATAAATTCAAATCATGATTCTTTAACTATCAATTTTAATGTTCTCATACAACATATTATTCAACTTATGGAGATAAATTCTAAAATATTGTAAAAAATATGAAATGCGAAGCAAAAACCTAAGCCTTTAAGTGTCATTTCCACCATTATTTACTGCTTAGAAGGTGTCATGACATTAGCATGTGATTAAAATTGTTCTACCTACACTGCACCATGTATGATTACATCATATAAGACCTTCAAGCACCAAAGAAAATATATTTTCTTTAATACTCCTTGATTTCTTGTAGTGCCTCTCATACCATTTTTGGGTCCTGATCTTGGAGGAATAATTTAGAAAATGTATTCAATATCAAAACATAAATTTTATTTTTGTACAACATGTAATATTTTAAAATCTAATGGGAGAAGAAGTTGGTTAAGGAAAACCAACTCACAGGTATAACCAACTTGACAAACAATAATAAAATAAAACTAAATAAAATAAAAATAAACTAAATATTTTTTATTATAAAATAATCCAACATAAGTCACCTTTACAAACTAAAAGAACCCTCACATGAGTGTCGAATCCATATAATTTTACCATAAACCATTTTTATTTAATTTAAGATATATATTTTTGGTTGATAATATGGTAATTAAAGCTAAAGTGCAATTTATATGTAGTCAAGAGACAAGTTCTCCTCTAACTAAAATTTCCACTTCTGGGAACTCCACTTGAAATGATAGAACTTTCAACATGTCTATATATTAAATTACCACATGTTATAATGACTATGAGTTCTAAATCCACATGGACACACATTTTTACACTTATTTTGTAATGTAAAAACATTGACAATAAACTTTCTCAGAGTTGAAGCCACAATTAGATATCTCCACCATTGGTACTTTGAGGCTAAAAATTGGCACTACCAAAACATTGGGGGTGGATAATAGTTACACCCTGTAAGAAGATAGAGTACCAGGTTTGGCCTTAATAACATGTTTCCCAATATAATAAAATGGTTGTTTTTTGGCCAACTTTAAACACACAAAAAATGAAAACCGTTAGTCACCTGTATGAACTAAAAAAAGACATCAAGTACATGTTGAATCCATATATTTATACCCCATATAATTTTTATTGAACATAATAATACAAATCTATGGAAGATGGTATAGTAATTAATGTTGAAATGTAACTTTTATGTAGGTAGGAGATAAGTTCTCATCCTTCAACTAAAATTTATACTTATGAGACCTCCTATTGCACATACAACACTTCAAACACAATTACAAAGGAAAATAACAAATTTTGACATGAAAATGAGCTTTGAATCTACCTAGATACACATTTATACACCTGCTTCAAAATCAAAAGACACTAACAAAAAATAGTATCAAAGTTGTTGTTGTAGTTAATTATCTCCACTTATAGTGCTTTATGGATAAAACTTGGGACCTACACCACATGTTGGGTGGATAATATAATCTAGTACCAAGTTATTGGCCTTAAATCATAGACCTTCATCAGATAGAGTACCCATTCTAGCCTCAATAATGTCCTTCCCAATATGTGAAAATTGTTATCTTTATGCTATCTTTACATGTACATAAAGTAAAAAATGTAACTCACCTGAATGAAAAAATGAACCCCCATGTGCATGTATAATTCCTATTGTTTCACCCTAGACCAAAAATTTTGAACATTAGAGATGAATCAGTGGCAGACAGTATAGTAAATAGTGTTCAAATGCAACTTTAAAGTAGTTAAAAAATTAGTTCTTTATAATCTCATTAAAATTTATACTTGTAAGACTTAATTATGGTGTTAGAATTTAAAAAAAATATACTTAGGTAAACAACACTTTTTACCATGCTTACAAGCTCTTTTTACACATGGATATGTGTTTTTATACCTACTCTAGAATGTGGAAACACTGACAATAAATGTTCTTAAAGTTGAAGCTGTAATTTGATATCTCCACCTCTAATGCTTTATAGAAAAAAATGGCACCAACACCATATCAGGGGTGGAAAGTAACATTAAATACCAGGTTCTTGGCTTCTAATCACACCCCATCAAGAGATGGAGTAACTATTCTAACCTCAATAATGTTGTTCCCAATATGAGATTTTTTTTATTTTTTAGGCCGATTTTGGATGTGCATAAAAGGAAAACCATGAGTCATCTACATAAACCAAAATAACACTCAAATGCATATAAAATACCTAAAATTTCAACCTAGACCAAGGGGATAAAACATAAGAGATAAACCTATGGCAAATGATATAGTAATTGGTGTTGAAATGTATCTTTTATGTAGTCCAGAAACTAGTTCTTGTCCTCCACCTAACATTTCTAATTTTAAGACATCATATTGCTTATAAAACACTTATAAAATGTATGTATAGGTAAATAGCATGTGATAAAATTATCATAATATTTAAATCCACTAGGATAAATGTTCTTACACCTTCTTTAAATCATGGAAACACTAACAACAAATATTGTCAAAGTTGAAGCCATAGTTGGATATATCCACCTTTGGTACTTTGTGGCTGAAAATTATAACCACCTCCATGTCATGGGTAGTGAATAATGTATATGACCAAGTTATTTGTCTCAGATCATGTCCTTTTAGGATATATAATACACATTTTAGCCTCAAGAATGTGACTCATAATATGAGAAAATTATTTTCTATTAAGCAAACTTCAGATATTTGTAAAACAAAAACCATAAGTCACACACATGAACAAACAAAACATCACATACATGTAAAAAAATTATAATTTAACCATTAACTAATTTTATTTTATATAATATATGAATATGTGGTAGACGGTATAGTAATCCATGTTAAAATGTAACTTTTATACAACCAAGATAGAAGTTCTTATCAGCCAAATGATATTTCTAATTATTGGACTTCCACTTGTGGTTCCATAACTTAATACACATATGCATAGCAAAATAAAATGTGTTCCCATGTCTATGAGGTCTGAATCCACCCATGCACATATTTTTACACCTACTCTAGAATGCATAAACACTATCAACAAATGTTGTCAAAGTTAAATCTACAGTTGGAGATCTCCACCTTTAATGCATTATGGCTAAAAATGGAACCTCCATCACATCAAGGGTGAAAAATAATTCCTAGGACCAAATTATTATCCTTTATTCATGCCCACTCAATAGATGAAGTAACTATTCTGGCTTCAATAAATCACTCCCTAATATGAGAAAATTATTTGTTTTTAGATCAGCTTTAGATGTGCATAAAATAAAAACCATTAGTAACCACTAAAAACCAAAAGAAACCTCATGTTCATGTTAAATAAATATACTTTTACTATATACCATGATTATCTAACATAATATAAGAATATATGGTATATGGTATAGTGATCAGTGTTGAAATATAACTTTTATGCAGTTAAGAGACAAGTTCTTATCTTCCAATTGACACTTTCACTTTCATGGGCTTATCCTTTCACATAAGACACTTAATAAACATATTTATGCTTGAATTAAACATTTTACCATGACCAAATGCTTTAAATAAACTAGGACATAGATTTTTACACTTGTATTAGAACATAAATGTTAGCAGATGTTCTTGAAAATACTCTAAAACATGCTAATTATAGGGATAACTTGCATAGTGGAGAGTAGAATAGGGCACTGAAGATACTCTAGTATTAAATACCATCTATAATATACAAATATGCACTTAAATAGAAATAATAACTTAGAAACTAATAAAAGGTACAACATAACTGAAAGAGCATTCAACAAGTAGATTAAAGTAAAATAGAGTGCTCACTACACATTAGTGATATATAAATGAAAATTAGGAAAACCCATAGAAGAATGATTATATTAGTTTATATCAATACATCAAAAACAAATTTTATTATAACAAAGTGTTATATATAGTCTTTTACTATCTGTTGTCTCTTCACATTCTATCCTTTCGAGATACAAAAGGAAAGACTCTTCACATTCTTTTATTCCCTGATTATGATTATAAGGCCAAATACATACAAAATTTATACATTATATGAAATGATATACTTCACACATGTATCATTCTATTACAATTTATGGTTTTACCATGCTCCATTCTTCATCTAACACTTTCCCAAACTTAAATATTTATCTCATCCAAAGAAAAAGTTACAAGTTGATTTGAAATGAGCTAAAAAGATAATTCATAAAAAAAAATTGTAGTTACCAATCCTAGTGTCATTTACCAATTTTCACCCTTTACACACTACTTAGCCCTTGTCTCAATTTTTCAACCAAGTATCATACTAGCTTACCACCCTTTTAGGTTTTCAATAGGCTAACATAACTAGGTCGCTGCCCTTTATGGGTTTTCATCCAATATATACTTGTTCCTAATGTTTAAGTTATCTTTATAAAAAAATTAATATTCTTGAAGTTTCAAAAAGGAAGTGCACATTACATACTGATACAATAGAAAAGTTTGACTAGGATTTTGTAGAGGTTGTTATGTTTGCCCAATTTTTGACCCATTGGCTTCTGATGCACCTAATGGTAGAGGTGGTTGTTGGGATTGTACTTTTTTATCTAACTTTATCTCCTATCTAATTTGTCATATATATTATACAAGAATGAATTGGGGCTCATCTATTATTTTAGAAATAGCATGATCAACTTGAGATAGATCTTGATTGAATTTTTTCCAATCTATGAGCATTTTGTGTACTATGATAAGCAAAATGTGTAGTGCTACCTCATTCATCATCATATTTTTTAGATCATCATCTTCTATAATTATGATCAATGCCTTGGCATTAGATAACTTGAGTTACATATCCAAGATGAGCTCATCTAATCTATCTTTTCTCTTTTCATCTTGTATGGATACAAAAGTGTTGCATATTATTTCATTGTGTCAAACTTTCATCTTCTTTATGGCATCATCACTAGAATCTAGTATTTCTTTTAGTACGTTTCCCACCTTTTTTATAGTTTTTTTAATCCTCTGAAATGGATTTATCTTTATTTATAGTGGTAAATCCAAGTTTCATAATAGCCAAGGATTGATTAAGAATTTATCTCTAATTTAACATATTTGGGGCTATCTAATTAGCCTACCTCATATTAGTGTCTAAGACCTACTCATATTCTTTAATGATTTCACATATGACTTCTATTTCATTCTTTAGAGCTTTCCCTTACGTGCATAATGAGAACATTTTTTTTTTCATCCCCAAAATTATTTGTAAGATATATCAATATAGTAGTTAATTTCTTATCCTTAGACATGTCTTGATCACCTAGTACTTGTGTAACTAAGGTGTGACAAGTATTATTTATCAATTTTTGTGCATTTGCCAACTACTCTTCTACTCTAGCCTTTTCTTCACATAGCCTAATAACTTATTTATCAAAATTTGAGGCCTTCTACATAATCAATTCATAAAAGGCAACTATTATATCAATCTATTTTGATAGTGGTAGTTGGGTCACATCCAAATATGTTTCAACTATAATGTTAGTAAGTGTCATGGAGGTGGTTATAGGTGGCATACGAGTAGGTGTGAAATGAGCCAATGGAATAAATAAATTACCTCACATAATTGATGTATTAGGTACATCCCATATCCATTTCATAGAGATATATTATTCTTATTTTATGGCCTTTATCCAAACTATGTTTTTCCACTTCTACATATTATTTTGCTTCTTTGTGCTCTTTGACCTAGGTTTTACTTTATCCTTGTCCTCAGTAATGGATTGAGATTGCACTTTAAATTACTCTTTGGCCTTATCTTTATCATCATCTTGAGATTTGGATTTATCATCTACCTTAGCCTTAAATTTGGCTTCAACTTTATCTTGGGATGCTTGTGCTGTAGTAGCCTTAGTTTGAAATTTTTGTTCCCTCTACTTTTTTGCATAGCTTATGCCTCTTTTTTTCATCATTGGGATTATTCCTAATCTTTATTATTTTCCTCCACTTCTTCAACCTAATTTTTTAAAAATTATACTTCCTTGACTTTATTCCTTATAGCTTCATCTTCTTTGACTTGCTTTTATAAAGCCTCTGCTTCTTCAGATTTCTCATATGTTTTGGTGCCTATGTCTTGTTTTTTTATTGTTGATACTACATAGATTATTATTTAGTGTGTTGTGTCTCTATCATCAATACTTATTATGATTATTATTATTTTTTATTATTCCATTCTTCCTCCTTCAACTTCTCAGGGTATGGTATGTCCTACATAGTTTTTTTTTTCATCTATTATCTTAGTCATAGTTGTATCCATGGGTTCCCCATCACCTTCAGGGTTTATGAACTCGATGTTTGATTTAGTACGATATGGTGAATTCAACACACTAATCTTTCCATTGATTACCAATTTATTTTTCCTATATTTAGTTGGAGGCATGAGAGTCTACTTTTTCTTCTTTAGAACTTAGGGCTAGGGTTGTTATTTTTCACACCACTTTATTTTATAGGTTCACTGAAAGACACCATCCTTTCTCACATAGTTTATGATGGTATAAAAGAGGGGTGTGTGCATGGTTTTTAGAACAAGACTGATGTAGGAATGCCTTCTTTAGATAAATCCACCATCTATGTAATTGATGATCCTATGACTGAATCTATTGAAAATATCTCAACCTCCAACTTGTGTCGAGTTGCTTCTTGTCCTATAGCATCAACATGAATAAAAAGAGGTGGTTGAGTAATGTCAATCTAAAGGTTTTTTCTTACCTAATATAACACTTGGTAAGTGTGCACTACTTTCCAAAAGAATAACTTCTTCTCCTCCACTTTATCATACACCTATTTTCTAACATCTTGCAATACTGATCAGAGCACTTATTATTATTCTACCCCCAAATCAAGTAGATCACACGCAATGTCTATCCTTTAAACCATGGGTTCTTGGGCTATGAATTTGATTGATACATTATTTTCTTTGGTGGTTCTAGTGAGGACTTCCACATAGGTGCCTTCCTGTTGATTTTCTATTTTTATGGTAGAGCTTTTGGCTATGTTCGATGTGATGGCTGAGCATGTGGATACGTTGGTTATTATGGTAGTACTTGATCCACTTCTACTTATTACACCTTTGTGTATTTTATAGTAGAATAAATGATTGAGCTCTCTATATCACTCGATCAGTGGTGTAGAATGAATGATTACTTTACTTAGTTTGGATTTAGATATGTTCTTGACTAGGTATTTTAAAAGAAGATCATAGAAGCCTCTTATTAGTTAAAGTCTATAATATTTTTTTGTTGTCCATAACCTACTCTTATATAGCTATTGTCACCAATTTATTTTAATCACCAACTAATTTGAATGTATTGACAACTTGTGTATGAGTGTTATTTACCGGGAGTTACCTTAACAAGGATATTTTGTGCTTAGAATATTTGACTTGATTCTTTGTTAGTTATTATATATGAGTATCTATCCTTTCATCTAATCAATTTTCCTTATGAATTCACTTGTCCATTTACTACTAAATTTTCTTAAAAAAAATATGTAATCCTTTTGAAACACCAAAATATTAATGGTCTAACCTAACCATTGACCTTGTATTTGTCATACATATCTTGTCATTGCCTTACAAAAATCAAATAATATGCTCAATGTAGTTGCTTCCAACTATATTATATGAGTTGTCTCTAGAATGTTATTGTAATGTATGATAATAACCATTTTATATTGGGTACAATGTGTTGTATTGAAATGAACATGCTGTAAAAACATTCTAACCAATAAAAAATAAAATTAAATAAAATCCTAAATACATTGTGCTACTCAACACCCACTCATTTTTTAGATAAATGATATAGATTAAAGATGATATGGATTAATCCTATATCCATTTATACATCCTGGTAATATGATTTTTTTCAAATCTATCAACACTATGGTACCTTTAGTTATACTTCATGAATTATATAGAGTTATTTTCATATAATGCACAACTCTCCTAGGAATGCTTTAAATTTCCTCTTATAAATCAATACCAATTTTTCTAGGTAAAATTATTTGGATCACAAGTTGTGATCATGCCATGCTGTCTGACTCTGCTTGTTAAATTTTTGTATCCATTGTGGCCATTATATATTTTCTTCCATATTTGCGAAATCCATCAATCGTGCCTTTAATTAATCTTGATTCCCTAATATATACCAATTAAAATGGAGTGAGCCTTGTAGCTCTCTTGTAATGTGTTTTATAAGCCAACATAATAATTGGAATTTGATCTTCCTAATCATCCATTTGAACATTACAAATTTTTATTAATATTTTCCCCAATACTTTATTGGATGCTTCTACCTACCCATTTCCCTATAGATGATAAGTTATGATTTTATGGTATGATATAATGAAATATTCAGTGAGAGGATTCATAGTATTATTTAGTAAATTCATGACTCTATCACTTACCATATTAACTGGACATCCAAACCTTGTGATGAACTTTTCATATGAAAAATTGGTAGCATCTTTTGTACTATAGCTTAGAGTGGAAGTAACTTCCACCTATTTAGTGAAATAGTATACCATAATAATATATCAAGTGTGATTGTGCTGACTTGGAGGATCTATAGGTCCAATGAAGTCAATTCCCCACTTTTTAAAGGGTTATTTAAAAAACATGGTTACCAAAGGTGGTTTGTAGTGGTAGTTTGGATTTCCCATTTGTTGACAGACATTACAGTGATTAGAAATTATGTGCACATCCTAAAATAATGTAGGCCACCAAAGACCACTCTATAAAATTTTATTTAAAGTGGATCATCCTATGAAATGACCCCCTAAAATTCCTTGATGAGTCTCTTGAATAAGCTATGGTTGCTTGTTCTCTAGAGTTAATCTGCATAATATATTATATTTATCAAGCTTATATAAGAATCCATTAATAAGGATAAATGATATGGCTTGGGTGACCATTTACTTCATATCCCACTTAGCGTAGTGTGAAATAAAAGTTCCTTGTTCCAAAAAACTTTAAATGGCTTCCATGTTATCAAGAAATACAAAAGTTATAAATAAATGCACATATGGGGATTCATCTTTAAGTTCTTCTCATTCCTCTCCATTCTGAAGTCTACTTAAGTGATATGGCCTAACATTCTCTCATCCTAGCTTAACATTAATCTAAAATTTAAATTCTTAGAAGAGCATTAACCACCTTGATATATGTCCTAAATTTATTGGCTTATTAAACAAGTATCACAATGCTTGGTGATTCATGAAGAAGTCAAATAATGTAGCCAATAATTAAAGCTAAAACTTTTAGAGTGAGAACACCATGGCTAGTGCTTCTTTATCTATGGTCATGTAATTATTTTTTGTGGATGATAGTTTTAGGCTAGCAAAATGTATTCAATAGTCCAGCCCATCTTCACCTGGATGCACTATGATAGCTCCTATTGTAGTGTTATAAGTATCCACATGTATGTGGAATGGCTTATGTTTATTAGGAAACACTAAAATTGCTGTTATTACTAATGTTTACTATAACTTAATGAGTTATGTTTGACATTCTGGTGTCCATTTAAATTTGTTATGCTTGTGTAATAATTTCTCCATAGATGTTGATATAGTTGCATACAATTTTATAAACTTTAGATAATATATTATATCACCAAGCAATGTGCACACTTAAGTTGAGTTAGTAGGAGGTAGCTTTCCTAATATAACAACAATTTTAGTTGGGTTGGCAAAAATACCATTGTTATAGATAACATATCCTAGCAAGATACCAAAAGGTGTAAATAATTGGCTCTTATTTAAATTTAAAGTGATTTGCAAAGCGTGATATCACTCTAGCATCAATATTAGTTTTGATAAGTGTTCATTAAATAAAGAGAAGACAAACCAATCATCTAAATAGACTTCTAGGAAATCATGAGTGAAATATTTGAATGTGTTTACAATAGCTCTAAAAAATATAGTAGGAGCATTATTTAAACCAAAAGGCATTACCTTGTATGTGAATGATCCCCATTTAGTAGCAAAGGTGGTCTTAGATTAATCATCCTTTGCAACTAGAATAGTTTGATATCCACTAAATCCATCCATATATTAATAGAAATCATACCCTATAATAGATTCAAGGACTTCATCTGTAAAAGGATTTGGAAATGGATCATTAATGCAAACATTATTAAGTGCATAGTAGTCCCCACACACCCAATTTTTTCCCATTTTCTTAGGTTGAACAATAATGGGACTCACTCACTCTACCTTTTCAGCTATATAAATGATTCTAACTTCTTACATTTGGTCATGTTTGGCTTGTACATTGATTTTCATATTAGGATTGAGCCTATAAGGTCACCTTTTGATAGGGCACATACACTCTTTTAGTTTAATGTGAATTTACTCTAGAGATGGATATACACCTTTTACCTCTAAGAATTTTCTTAAAAACACATCTTGATAATACCTTAGCATTTTTAAGGCCTTATAAATTTTCTCTTGTCCCTAGTAATCTCCCACTATTGCAAGATTAGGAGTTGACACTATCCCAATATTTCATTCAATCTTCTATAAGGGTCCCAAATATATCTTACCCAATCCACTAAGCAGAGCATCTTATAGAATGTGCTTCCCTTCATGTTGTATAATGTTGATTTTACATAGTTTTATTCTTTCACTTTCTTTATACTTTGCACTAGTTTGGGTTCATCTTCATGTTGTGTTTGAAATAAACATTCTCTATCGACATCTCCATCACTGTCACTTTCACTTGATTCTTTCAAATCATTAATTATTCTATTAAATGTTTGGATAAGAACTTGTTCTTTTCATTTTCCATTATATTCATAGAATGATATCCAAGTCTTGTGTAGCCTCTTGATGAAATGATGATTCATCTATAGTTGCTAAATCATCTGCTCATCCATGACATAGAATATTTTTATTTTATGTAAGGCATTATGTACTAATGGATTATCATCCTCAGAAATTAAAGTTTGAATGAATTCTTGTTTAATTTTTTCCTAATGTTTGGTTTCCATTCTACACTCTTGATGCATATACTAAGATCTTGGTAGGGGTGCTAGTGTGTGGTTGAATATGTGCACCCAATATCATGGTTATACTCGTTGTGTGGTGTATATATCCACACATTGATGGATGTGAAATTCTAAGCATTATACTTCTTGAAAAAAAGGTCATTATTATTTGACACTAGTTGGTAGTGGAAACCTTTCATGCAAGACTTCACATACTTCCTCCCACTATATGTCTAAGTTTTTATGTACTTCCCACCATGTTGTAACAATTATTTTTAGTGCATAGTTGAGTACACTAACCCATTTATCCACCTCTAGTACATGGTTTTCAATCTTCACTATAAATAGATTAAGATCCTCTATCTCAAAGTATTGAATTATCTAGAATTATAAAATAAACACCGTGCGCAATGGTCAAAACTCATGATATCTATGAGACTAGTTCAATATGTGAATGTGTGAGTCACCACTTATGGATGATGTGGATTCCCAAGGTAGAATACTTTATGTTGGTTTAATATATTTCATCATAAATTCACTAGTATTATATAGGAAGACTACATCAAATCTTGTCAGAGAGTGCACTGAATGAAAAACACATTTTTCAAGATGAACTTGCCTAGTCAGAGACTTTGTTATAACATGCTTGAATGCTTTTCATTATTCTTGTTGCACAGTATGTGGTTTCCAATATTGACACTCTACATACTACAACCCATTTTGTCTTTCATTTGTACCCACTTTAAACCAACTATTGTTCCCATAGGCATTAGGAGACTCTATCTCTTTTAGGATGATATATGGATTTTACTTAGACATATATAGGTGCATGCCCATTATTTTATATTTTGATGCACTTATAATGGATTTTGTATAGTAGTAATGGCTCTTTGGCCGTCATAGGCCCATTTCTTACTAATTAAGTTAGGGTAATGAGTCTTTTTTCTCTTCATGTTGATGACCTCAAAGTTCATTCTTGGGATGAGCTCAACCACTTTAATTTCAATATATCCTCACCTACTAATGGTTTTGACTCTATCATAATCTGCCAAACTCAATATTACTAGACCGTAGCTCAGATTTGGTCGACTAATGGCTTCCCAAGTTGAATGGATAATCATACTGATTGTGCTTCTAAAATTAAATATTGAATTTGGAATTTCATACCCAACCAACTCAATATTAATTTGTGAAACCACATCCTAAGGCTTCTTGTTCTTGACATACCAAACTACTTTATTGGCCCCTGTTTTTCCTCATTGTACATACTCTACGAGAATCTGTACAAGATTAGGATGTTTTGGGATATATCCTCATAATGTAATATACTGAGTAGTTTCATTAGATATGTTAAATTATTCATAACACCCTCTTATCTCATTATTTTAATAATTTTACCATACATTTGAGCATCAATATATGTGTTATCATCCCTAGAAACTAGTTTCTATTGCATTTCCTATAATACTTGTGTAGCTTGATACATTATATTCTCTTATGTAGTAGGATCAAGATATTTATCCCACTAAAATTTTATAATGCCATGATGTTGAGGCATTTATAAATAAGGTAAGCCTTGTTCATCTTTTTCTTGCCTTGTGATGGATTACACAAATATATTTTCCTTTGGCTACACATTAATCATATTTAAATTTCATACTAGATTTTCCTTTCTTTATTTCTCAAAAAATAGGCAATCTTTTATTTAATGTTGACCTTAAACCTTACAATATCCATAATGTATTTATATTTGAGGGTTGGTGGGGTAGTTTCTTGCATAATGATTATATGCTCTACATAGATAACATTGCATATGGGGTCAAGCTTGTAGATGTCATTATTGTTACCTCCTTGATATCTATAATGATATTTTCTCCTATACCCCCTCTATACCCACCTATATTTTTTTGATATCCCCACCTTTGTGATTGTTATCTAGCATATCATCCTTATTGATTTGTCTACAAATAATATTCCCCACATTAGTGCTAATGGGAACTTGGAGTCCTATTTTCCTACTATTACTTAATATTCATATTGTTTTGGGGTTATACATATTGACTAGAATATTTATATGAGGAAGATGTTGTATTATTTTAGCTTGCTAGGCCTTATGGCTTATATTTTGGTGATGAAGGCATCTGATATTAAGGTAATGCAAACATTCATCCCAAACTACCTTGAGTTAAATTTGACTTCTCTATATATGATCCTGGAATAGCTTGCTTCATAGTTAGTATTTATTGAGCTATAACTATGAATATGTTCTGTATTATACCTTGTTTTAATTCTTTCAAAGCTCGGTGGTTTGTCTCATTATGATTTGTTGATTTGTAAAAATGATAGTACATTCTATGCAATTTTTTTTATATATTGATGAATAATATAACACTTAGATGTAGGATGTCAAACTAACTTATATATTTCACAGAATTTCCTGTTCATTTTTGGACAGTCATTTCTATGATATCACTCTTAGCCACATTCTATGCACCATAAGCCTAAGTTAGGCTTAACATTTTCAAGTATCTTATTAATATTCCTCATAAAAGCATCTACCTTAGCTTATACTTCTAATCTCACTGATGGAATATCTACATAATCTTCTATATATTATATCCATATAATAATAGATTGAGCATTAGCCTTGGTGGTGAACTATGACTACACAAAAGCGAAGCTTATTCTTGGTCATAGACCATCTATGAACCAAGAATATTTATCTTTATTTTCTATAATAAAATCTATTTTTTTCATACACCATAAAACTTGTGATCCTATTTTCCAACGATTTCTCTAGATTTTTTTTTAATTTCCTTCAAGTCTTATATAACTTGACTAGAACATTTATTACCTTAAGTCTTACTACTATAAAATCTTTAACTTGTGCAAGATCAATGGAATTTACATTTATTTTTAATAATAACTCCGAAGCACATCTTACCAAATCCCCTATGATTTTGAACCTCTTCACATCATCCGATGTTTGACCTTTTACAATCCATGTCACTTCATAGGTTACCAAGTATTATTTGGGGTTAATAGACCCATCATATGGAATTATAGACATGAACATGCCTATATGAAATGTCATATATGTTAAGCTTGTAGTTTTTACTACATATTTCTTAATAATAACAACTATGATTGGTGGTGACTTCACACTTGTTATTACCATGATAAGTGTCTGCTACTATTTACTATGACTACAAGTTGTTACATACTAATATTTTTAGGATAAAAAATAAATATTGCTTATTGTAATTTACTTATTTCTAATGTCCACTTTGTTTTTACATCGATCTTTTCAAACTTTTTAATAAAGTAATCAAACCAACTAGAATATGCTTCTCTTTTTGTACTTTTTATTTCTTCAATAAATAAAGTTGGTTTAGGGGATGCATACCCTTTAAATGAATGAATTTTATCTCTAACTTATTATAAATTTAAACTTGAACCTACAATATTAATACCTTCAAATATAACATTTTCCCTAGAACTTTCCTTCTAGATTCCAGCTAAACCCCTTCCATTAATTGTGGTCTACCTCAAATTTCTACCTTTTCTACCTTTGCATCATTGCTTCCATCATCTTCTTTCTTATCAGGCCATTTCTCATATTTGGTGTACCCTTTTCTTCTAATAATTTACACATCTTATCTCAAAAACCTATCATCTCTATCATCTTTTTATTACATTTTCCCAACTCTATCACTTTCTTATCTATTCTTAGTCCTATTTACAGTAATTGTTGGGTATTTTATCTTATTCCACCTTTATTGTTGCATCTCCCTTTCTAGTCCTAAAATTTTATTCTTTCTTTGAGTCTTTTCAGCATCTATTTCTTAGGATCATGTTTAAGTTCCTTTTCAGCATCTATTTTTTTCAGTAACTAATCTTTATTTGTCGGAGTAGGCACCACAATCTTTTCTACAACTAACATATTTATCACCAAAGGTTTTCATTGTAAAAATTTCACTTTGATTCCTTGGACAAATGGATCTCTCACAAACCCAAAAGTAACATATCCTTGTAATGTAAACTTAGTAATATAGCCATTGATCACAATATTCATCTAATAATCTACAAATCAAGACCAATCAGGATCTATGTTGTATAGTCTTTCTATTTTTCCCTTGGTTCAAAATATAAATTTATGGGCAACTTGCACTAGAAAATTTCATAGATTTCACCATAGATGTGTTATTAGATAACACCATCTATAGTATTTATAACTCTCCATGCTTATTCTTCCATAAAGCTTCATATTCTCTCATCTAACCATATTTATACATATCTCTACCTTGGAAACCATCTCAACATATTTTATCTAAATAGGTTCCATGCTCATCACACCATTATTGGCAAAGGTTCCTATAAATACTCTAGAACATGATAATGATAGGGTTAACTTGTTAGGAGGCCCCTTATCCAACGGTAGCACAATTGATTACTTATATATGAGCAATTGAACACGGAAATTATACCAGAATGATTAAGAAACTAGAAACATGAGACAGCAAAGAATTTGAGAGACAATACACACAATTGTATTAGATAATACTAGAAGAAAATACAAATAAGGAAGATGCCACTTCTTCCTCCACCTCAAAGGCTTGCCACACCTCAAGACCTTCTTCCCTCCCTCTCTTGCTCAACACAAAACCAACTCTAAAACCTGAGTTACAATCCCTCCTTGAATGCTATAGCTGATCTCCTTGACCTTACACCTGTAGATCTCCTTGACCTTGCTTGCTTCAATGCTCTTACTTGATCAATATGATAATTACAATACATGCCTCATGGTTCTTTAAATAGAAATCCATGGTTACAAAAATAGACCTCTAACTACTAAAATTAGACACACAGCTCACAACTTAAAATAGTCTCTTAGCATGCAAACACTCGGTTTAACTAACTGACTATTCGTAAACAGCAGTTCTGGACCGCACAGGCGACCGACGTCGGTCCCTGCTTGTCTGGTGCTATCGACGTCGGCCGACTCTCTGCCGTCACCGGTCTCCTTCTCCACTGCATCTAACTGACATCGGTCATACTGCTGACGCCGGTGGCTCTGGTTCTTCAGCATCCTTTCTTCATGTGTGTGCAAATAGTTGAAGCTTTTAGCTCCACACCCTAACAATCTCCCACTTGGAGATAAATAGCTGCAACCTGTACCTGTACCTGTACACCATCTATTTTGTTCCTTAGGCTCTGTATCCCTCTTCAAAGTCACCCTTGAAGACCAACCACCACGCAAACCTGTGATGCTATATCTGTCACCTATGCCACAAGAACTTTGCTGCTCCCAAATTCTTCATGACATACTTCTGAACCAACTCTACCCTTAGCTCAGAAAACTCCCTGTATATGCAACCCTGCAAAAAGTAACACAATACAGTAACAGGATAATGTAGCTAATATTATCCAACCTGGTAAAGATAAAAAACAATGGTCAAACCTCCATTGCCCTGCAGCATAACTCAAGACCATATACCATAGCCTTCTGTCTCAGATGTCTATCCACTCTCTTCTCTAAAATGGGAATCCATCCCTCTATATCTAGCTGACAACTCCACCAACAAGTCCCTGTATGGCTATAATCTGAGGACTCACACTCCTCATCCATGTCAAGCTCCCACTGTTTCTGGATTCTACCTGCATTGCTTCCTCTATCTTCCTAGTTCATGACTATCAGTAAGCAATATAAAGAAGGTGAACAACGAATATGAGGTTCACATACCTTTTCTGACCTCTGTATGGGTGTTTGAGACTCATAGATCCACCCAACATCCGTTCTAGTGACCGATCTCGGCCAACTCCCAGTCTACTCCCAACCGATGTCGGTTCCCCACACTGATCTTGACTGCCAACGTTGTTACCCCTGGCCGATGCCGGTGTCCCCCCTGCCGACGTCGGTCCTGATGACCGACGTCAGACTTCTCCTGCCCAACCTACCGACCCTGCTGGTCTGTACATGACCGAAGTCGGTGTCTGGATGACCGACATCGGTTCCAAGTAACTGACATCAGTGCCTGTGTGTTCCCGTGAGTGATGAATTCTTCATCCGCGAGCTCTTCTTGGATCAAATCTATATCCGTGCTGCCCTGCTCAGATTTATTTACTGCCTGTAACTATTCTAAGGCCTTCATCTCCTCCATGAACACCAAGACATCCCTGTTCTTGTCAAAAGCCTCAAATTTCCTTTTCCTGCAATGAATTCTATCCATGCCTTCTGAACTTGAATCCATACCTTTTGAGTCAAGAACTTCCATTCCCTTCTTATTCATGTGACCCTGCCTAATAGACCACATCTTGGAATCTGCACCAGAAGTGGAATCAGTAGTACAAGTAGATAGATAAAGAGAACCTACTTTCTTACCTCTTGCTAAAACAAGTGCTCCCTTGGTAACCTTCCAAGAATCCGCTGTGAGGGTTATTGTGCATCCCTCATCCCCCAACCTTCCTACAGAAATCAAACTCTGCTTCAGAATTGGAACATGCATGACCTCCTTCAACACCCATGTGTTGTCAATCTGCAATCTCAGCTGCACTTTCCCTTTGCCAACTATCTGACAAGGCGTACCATCCCCTAAATAAAGAACTCCAAAATCTCCCTGTTCATACTCATGAAAAAAATCTCTGTTTGGGGATGCATGAAAAGATGAACCAGAATCTAATATCCATGATCCTACGTGACTATCCAAAGAAAGTATGAGAGCATCCTGTACCACAATGTTTGCATCCTTTGCTTCTTCCATACCTGCATGTTGATTCTCTTTATCTCTCAACCAACACTCCTTCTTTGTATGTCCTTTCTTTCCACAAAACCAGCAGGTAATACCTTTAGACTCGAATCTCCTTCCCGACCTTGATTTCCCTTGCTCAATCTTCTCCTTTTGCCTTCCTCTACTTTCCGCACTTAGAGTGTTTCCTGATGATTCACCTGTGCTTCTCCTGTGTATTTCTTCATTCAAAATCACACTCACAACATCATCAACCTTTAAGATTTTAGAAGCAGATGCGGAGTTACTTACTGCCATAACCATACCGTCCCAACTTTTAGGCAAAGAACATAAAATCAAGAGAGCCTTTACCTCATCATCAAAAACAATGTTGACTGAAGCTAATTGGTTTACCAAACCATGGAAATCACTGAGATGAGTATGTACCAAACCTCCTTCCTGCATTTGTAAAGTAAATAGCTGCTTCATAAGGTATACCTTATTAGAAGCCGAGGGCCTTTTGTATAAATTTGCCAAGGACTTTATCAACTCTTCCGTTGTTTTGCACTGTGATAAGCTAGAAATCACAGAAGCTCCAAGACTCAACCTTATGGAACCAAGAGCCTTCCGATCAAGAACACTCCATTCTTCATCCTTCATATCTGTGGGCTTGCATGCAACCCCACCCAATGGTAAGTACAGATCCTTCTGATACAGATAGTCCTCAATCTGCATCCTCCAGTGTTGATAATTCTTGCCGTTAAACTTCTCCATTCGTAGCTTGCTTTCTTCTGCCATTGCTGAACTCCCACTCAATCAGAAAACCCTTTGAATGACCTGTAATCAAAAACAATAACCTGCTTCCTGCAAATCGTAGCTCTGATACCAACTGTTATGAGGCCCCTTATCCAACAGTAGCATAATTGATTACTTATATATGAGCAATTGAACACGGAAATTATACCAGAATGATTAAGAAACTAGAAACATGAGACAGCAAAGAATTTGAGAGACAATACACACAATTGTATTAGATAATACTAGAAGAAAATACAAATAAGGAAGATGCCACTTCTTCCTCCACCTCAAAGGCTTGCCACACCTCAAGACCTTCTTCCCTCTCTCTCTTGCTCAACACAAAACCAACACTAAAACCTGAGTTACAATCCCTCCTTGAATGCTATAGCTGATCTCCTTGACCTTACACCTGTAGATCTCCTTGACCTTGCTTGCTTCAATGCTCTTACTTGATCAATATGATAATTACAATACATGCCTCATGGTTCTTTAAATAGAAATCCATGGTTACAAAAATAGACCTCTAACTACTAAAATTAGACACACAACTCGCGACTTAAAATAGTCTCTTAGCATGCAAACACTCAGTTTAACTAATTGACTGTTCGTAAACATCAATTCTAGACTGCACAGGCGACCGACGTCGGTCCCTACTTGTCTGGTGCTGCCGACGTTAGCCGACTCTCTGCTGTCGCCGGTCTCCTTCTCCACTGCATCTGACCGACGTCGGTCATACTGCCGACGCCGGTGGCTCTGGTTCTTCAGCATCCTTTCTTCATGTGTGTGCAAACAGTTGAAGCTTTTAGCTCCACACCCTAACATAACTTACATAGTGGAGAGTGAAAAAAAGGAACATAAGAGACTAAAATTATACATATCATTTATGATATACAAAGATGAACTTAAAGAACAAGAATAACTCAATATCTAACAAAAGGTTAAACATAACTGGTATAGCATTCAATAAACATACTAAAGTAAAATAGAGTACTCACTATGCATTAGTCATATATAAAATAATATTAAGAAAAACCACAATAGAATGATTATATTAATCTCTACCAACACATGAAAACCATATTCTATTATATCAAAGTGTTGTATATAATCTCTTAAAATTTGTTATCTCTTTACATTCTAGTCATTCGAGATACAAAATAAAAGTTCGCATTCTTATATTACCTAATTGGCCTTACAAGTCAGAATACATACAAAATTTATACAAAAGACAAAATCATATACTTTGCACATGTATCCTTCTATTTTACTTTTTGGTTTTACCATGCTCCATTTTTTATCCAATAATAAAAACATGAATAATAAATATTGTCAAATTTGAAGTTGTAATTGGATATCTCCATTCTAGTTCTTCATGTACAAAACTTAGAACCAATGCCACATTATAGGTGGTGAATAAAATATATCAAAATATTATTGGCCTCTTATAATTCCCTATCAGGAGAAGGAGTACCCATTACAGCCTCAAGAACATGTTTCGTAATATGTGAAAGTTATTATTTTTTATGCTAAATTTAGATGTGCATAAAACAAATAACTTAACTCACCTACATGGACCAAAATAAAACTAGCGTGAATGTTTAATCCATATAATTTCGACCTAGATTAAAATGTTTTAACTTAAGATATTAATATTTGTAAGATGGTATAGTAATCAGTGTTGAAATTTAACTTTTATGCAGTAATGAGACAAGTTCTTATCCTCTAATTGACATTTATATTTTTGGGACTCTGATTTAACAATTTTGGGAAATATGGAGTCTTATTCCTAATTTAGTTAAAGGGTCTGAGTAGTAAAATTAGTAAATAAATATTCAATAATTAAACTACTAATTTTTGTAAATTAGATTGAAAATTTATCCTTTATATAAAAATAGTTATAAGAGATGGAAAAGAAGACTTAGCTGGAAACTGATTGAACTGACTGAGATAGAGGTTAGAATTTACTGTGTAGGATTGAGACACTATCACAAACTAAGATCTAAAATTTGTTTTTTAATTGGATATGAGCATTGGAACTAGATGGGAGTGGCATTGATGATGTATTCTACCTTTGCTACTGTTGTCTTGAGGATCTAAACTTTTCGGGTTTTCTTCACCATGTCAGTGTGACCCTATCTATGAATTTTCAATAGCTAAAAGTATGTATAACTCCATATAGATTATATTTTATCTTAAAACCCTATACTTCATTGTGCTTTAATAAATTTAAAGAAATATGGGGGGTTAGTGTGTGTAATATTCATTGGACATGAATTCACACCCATTATGTGGTCATACTTCCTACATACCAATACTTTAAAGAGGTATCAAGCCATATTTAATTCTACCAATTGATGTGCTTTATGTCATTATGTGTATGAAGATATGGAATGTTGAACTAGATGTGCTTGAGGTGGCTAGGGACTAGTGTAAGGATTTTAATAAACTTGTAAGTGTATTGGCTAGTTATATGTAAAGAATATGGAAGATTGCTTGAGTAGTCTTACTTGTATTATTGCCTGCTTAGTGATAATTTCCAACCCCTTTATAAATGATCTTTTAATTGGTTTTTATAGTGATATATTGGTCATGGGTTGAATTTACTCACATTAGGCTGATAAGGAAAAGGATGGGGAACCAAAAGAAACTAATTGTTAGAGCCAAATATGCACTTGGATAGGAGTGCTAAAAGTGGATAGGAGTAGCACCGACACTATAGTCGAAGTGTGGTGCTATTGTCCTAAGAGAATGAGACCTAGGGGGATGGATTAGTCATGGAAAAAAGGTTTTGTATTAGCTAGGATCAAGTCTAGAAGGCTATAGATGATTGAGAATCACTAAAAAATATGCCTATGAGGTTCTTGAGAGCAAGCAAGAGGGACCTAAAGGTTAGGTGTCATTAGAGATGCTCAAGTTACCATTTTTTGTATTTTATATGACTAAATACTCCCAATTGTGGTTTTTATAATTAAAACACATATGTATAGGTAAATCATAGGTAAATTACATGTTTTTACACCTACTCCAAAACGTGGAAACACTTACAACAAATGTTGTCAAAGTTGAAGTTGTAGTTGGATGTATCCACTCCAATGCTATATGGATAAAAATATCACCACTAACATATAAAGGGTGGATAATAATGTCTATGAATAAGTTCTTGTCCTTTGATCATGCCCCATTCAAAGATGAATTACCTATTCTAACCTTAAGAACATGGTTCCCCATATGTGAAAATTATTATTTTAGGCCAACTTTAGGCAAGCATAAAATGAAAAACCATAAGTCACCTACATGAAAAAAATTAAATCTCACGTGAATTTATAATACATATATATATATATTCATTTCATACTGTGAGGATAAAACATATGACATGAATATGTGGCAGATGGTATAGTAGTTAGTGTTGAAATGTATTTTTTATGCAGTCAAGAAATAAGTTCTTATCCTCCAATAGACATTTCTGATTTTGGGACATCTTATTACACATAAAACACTTAAAATTTTATTTATATTAAAATAACATGTGTTTGTATGGCCAAAATCTCTAGATCCTCTTGGATACACATTTTTACCCCTGCTCCAGGACATGGAAACATTGACAATAAATGCTGTTAAAATTAAAGTCATAATTGGATTATATACCTCTTGTGCTTCATTGATTAAAATTTTCAAAACCACCATGTCAAACATGTTGAAAAATTTATATGATAAATCTATTATCCTCCTATCATTCCTTTTCTGGAGATGCATTACCCATTCTAGCCTCATGAATGTGCTTCCTAATAAGAATAAATGTTGTTTTTAGGCTAACATCAGATGCACATAAAAATAAATTATTATTCACTTACATAAACCTAAATAAACCACATGCTCATGTTTAATATATATACTTTCATCCTATACCAATTTTATTGAACATAAGATACAAATATGTGGTAGATATTATAGTAATTAGTACTAAAATTCAACTTTTATGCAATCAATTAACAAGTTCTTGTCCTTAATTGATAGTTATGATTTTTTGAAATCATATTAAACATAAAATAATAACTAAAAAAAAATATAGGTAAATAACATGTTTTCCCATGACCAAAATCTCTAAAACCACACAAACACATGTTTTTGCACCTACTTCATAACACAAAAACACAGACAACAAATGTTGTCAATGTTAAACCCATAGTTCGATATTTCCACCTTCAATGTTTCATGGATGAAAAATGGAACCAAAATCAAATAATTTTTGTAAAATAACTTCTAGTACCAATTTATTGGCCTTTATTCATTCCCTACTAGGAGATAGATTACTCATTCTAGCTTTAAGAACATGTTTTCCAATACAATAAAATTGTTGTTTTTTACTCTAAATTTAGACACACATAAAATGAAAATTATAAGTCACTTACATGAATAAATATAAACCTAAAATTATTTCAAAATCCTTATAATTTCACCCCAAACCATAAATATTGATCATAATATATGCATCTATGGTAGATAATATAGTAATTAGTACTAAAACGTAAATTTTACGCAATCAATATACAAGTTATTGTCCACCAATTGACATTTAATTTTTGATACTTGCACTTATGGTTACATCACTAAAATTTTTATTTATATTAAAATAACATGTGTTTATATGATTAAGAGATCTGAATCCATCTGAACATGCATATTCACACCTATTCTAGGACACAGAAACACTAATAACAAATGTTGTCAAAGTTGAAGCCATAGTTGGATATCTCCACATCAAGGTCTTAGTGGATTAAAAATATAAGAAATATCATGTTTTTGGTTATTAATGATGTCTATGACCAAGTTATTGGCCTCCAACATCACCTTGTCAATAGAAAGAGTACTCCTTCCAGCCTAAAGAACATACTTCCTAATATCAGAAAATTGTTATTTTTAGGCCAACTTCAGACACACATATAATGAAAATTATAAATTGCATAAAATAACCTAAATAATCATAACATGGTTATAAAATCCATATAACATCAACATAGGCCATATATATCAAACATAAGAGATGAATTTATGGTAGACAATATATTAATGAATGCTGAAATGTAATTTTATTCAATTAAGAGATAATATCCTATCCTCAAACTAACATTTCCACTTATGGGACCTATTATTGCACATAAAATACATAAAAATTGTCTATACAGCAATATATCATCTACTACCATGACCATGATCTCTTAATCCACTTCGATACATGTTTTCACACCTACTCTAAAACATGAAAATGTTGACAAAGTTGAAGTCATAATTTGATATCTTCACCTCTAGTGCCTCATCAATGAGAAACAATAAAAACACCACATATGAGGTGGTGAATAACATAGAGGACCAAGTTATTTTCCTTGAGTCATGCCTTGTCAGGAGATAGAGTACATGTTCTATCCTCAAGATATGGCTTTCCAATATAATTAAATTATTATTTCTTAGGCTAACTTAAGACACATAAAAAATGAAAACCATAAGTCACCTGCATGAAAAACAAGAAGCCTCATGTGCATATCTAAGCCTTATAATTTTACCCTAGACCATGGTAATTGGAAAAAGAAGGAAAAATATTTGGTAGACAATATAATAATTAGTGCTAAAATGTAAGTTTTATGCAATCAAGAGACAAATTATTGTCTTGCAATTGACATTTTTAATTCCAAGACCTCCTATTTCACATAAAACACTTCAAACATGTATTTATATGAAAATCACATAGGTCACCATGACCAATATCTCTCAATCCTTTCTAATACACATATTTACACTTATTTTGGAATGTAGAATTACTAACAATAAATGTTGTCAAAGTTTAAGCAGTAGTTAGATATATCCACCTATAGTGTTTCGTGTCTTAAAAATGTAACTTCCACCAAATTGAGGATGGTGAATAAATTATAGGACAATTTTTTAATCTACTAATCATGCGTTGTGAGGATATGGACTACTTGTTTTGGCCTGGAGGACACGTTTCCTAATAAGAGAAAAATGTAGTTTTTAAGGCTAACTTCATACACGCATAAAATAAAAACCTTAAATCATCATAATTAACTAAAATAAACATCACATGAATGTTTAATAATTATTATTTATTAATGTAAAATGGTCATCTAACATAATATATGAATTTGTGGTAGATAGTATATTAATCAGTGTTGAAATGCACCTTTTATGCAGTCAAGAGAAAAATTCTTGTCCTCCAATTGATATTTCTTCTTTTGGTACATATTATTGCACATAAATCACTTTAAAAAAACTTATAGGTAAATCAAAAATTTCCCACCATCATGATCTGATAATGCACTTGGATACACATTTTTACACCTACTCTAGAATGTGTAAACACTAACAATAAATATCATCAGTGTTGAAGATGCAGTTGGACATCTCCACCTCTAGTGCATCCATGGCTAAATATTGTAAACAACACCACATCAAGGGTTGAAAATAACATATAGTACCAATATATTGGTGTTTAATCATGCCACATTAGGAGATAGAATACCCACTCTGGCCTTAATAACCTAGTTGCCAATACTAAAAAAATGTTGGTTTTTAGGACAACTTCAAACACACAAAAAAATTGTAATTCATTTTCATGAATCTAAATAACCCTAAAAAATGTGTTCAATTCATATAATTTTACACCATAACAAGGTTATTAAACATACGAGACAAATTTTTGGAATATGGTATATTAATTGGTGCTTATTTTAACTTCAAGAATCTGAAATTATTTACTAATGGAACCAACCACATGAAGGTCAAAGGTTATTTATCACCACTAACCTAAAAAAAATATTGGAGTAATTAATTTAAAATTTATATTTATGATATAAAAATAATTATAAAAATTAGTACATTTACATTGGAGAACTCAACATACCTTCAAATTTCAATCCAAGAACCCACTAGGATCTGCATTACTCTTGATAGTAGTAAGAATTTCTTCATAGTCAAAATCACAAACCTTCCATAGATACTTTTTTCATGTCCTCCCCTAATATTTTATCAATTAATATGTATTTCATAGTATTCAAACAAGCATACATTTTAATTTTTTTATAAGATATCATCAAAGCCAAGATCCAGTAACTACCACAAGCCTAGTGGATTGGCCTATGTTTTCCCCATATGTGATTAAACAAGTCAATTTATTTTTACCTTTATACACTAACATAAGCATTAATTTATTCCCTCTTTATTTTTTTTCATCCAAAGTAACTAAAAAAACATTCCCTACATCATAATAATGCAGCATTTTCTAATTATAATGTTGTTGATAGATAATGAGAATTTAGTACATAATTATTAATCTGGTACCATGTTTCAATAGATAAGATACATGGTCAAATTAATTTGATGATGTTGTATTGTAATTTATAAGTCTAGTGGAACTTGATATGTGCCAATTTTAATTAGAGATAAACAAATTCATCCATCCACCCAATTTTTTGATTCACACTTGTTCCAAACAAAATCTATGCATGTAGAGAAAACATCCCAAGTGCCTCGTATGAACCATCCAAGAACCTAAATTTGAGATATGAAATTAGCATAGATCATAATAATATATTATGGTTATCAAATCATAATACATTACCCAATTTTTATTCTACCATCAACCATAAATATTTACAAATGCTAGATTTTGTTTAGCACCATGGGCCATTTTCTTGTTACACCATTCAATAATGGTTTCTTCATCAATAAAATTAGCACCATGTTTGAACATCAACTTCTCTCTTGAAATGGATATTTTCACACATGCTCAATCACCAACATTCTCCCATTTTCCATGGCTAGCCTTAGTGAAACTCAAAATATGTTATACGCTAGTACTAACATGCATCCTACTCGACCAATAAAACATCTATAATTAATTAAATTTTAATGTGAAATTTTTGGACCAAATATAATGATTAAAAGTAATGTTCTTCTCAGTCAAATTTTAATAGAACATCTAAGAATAACCTTTCATAAACTCTCTATAATGTGATCAATCATCATTGACATAGAAATGGTACTCCTTTAATAATTTTGTATCCTAATTTGTACTTTTAGGTGCATGCATGAATGTTATTTTCATGAATATGTAAATTTATACTGATTTGTAGTAATGTGACATAATTTACATATAAATAGTACTCCCTTAATATTTTATTATTTAGGTGAAAATTCCATGAGACAATGTTGAAAAATGTTTTTAGTATGAAAATTAAAATGTAGGTGTTGAAAAACATTATAATGCATTGAAAATTAAACATATTTCCTACAACAAAAAGTGGTGTGTGCATGCATGCATGCATGTGTGTGTGTGTGTGTGTGTGTGTGTGTGTGTGTGTGTGTGTGTGTGTGTGTGTGTGTGTGTGTGTGTGTGTGTGTGTGTGTGTGTGTGTGTGTGTGTGTGTGTGTGTGTGTGTGTGTGTGTGTGTGTGTGTTTGTGTGTGTGTGTGTGATTTAATTTTACATAGAAGTATTTGTACCTATAAAAACATCTTTCACTAATATAATTTTTTGTATATTTATATAAAAAATAAAATAAAATTATATTTGGATCATATCCAATAATGTTTTTGGATGTTGTTCACGATTACAAGAACCAAATATTCTTTCAACTACATCTGTTGTATTAGGTGAAACCTTTATGTTTTCTTCCCAAAATTGTAGAAGGAAATATTTGAGAGCATTATATATATCCTTGTATTTTCATGAAATTTTACTGGATAATGCTCATATCTCATTTTTATTAGCATCATTAAGTATTTTACATATCCTAATTTGATTCATTAGTTTCTTCTATTCATGTGTAGTGACCTACTTTTTTATAATCAAGTATCGTTTCCCTATTTTAGCACTAACTATAAAAGTTATAATTATGCATCAAGTAGTGTTACTATATTTGGAGTGTCTTTTCACACCTAAAATATTTTATGCATCATATAAATTTTAAACAATTGAAGTGTTTTCACCAATAATATTTGATGTTATTAGTCATAAGGCATACATTGTAGGTCTCATCTTAAAAAAAACCATCAATGAAATAAATAATTGATATCTTTGACTATAATTTAATTATTCAAAGTAATTATCCCAAATTATTTCAGCTATTCTTCTTAAATTGTGGTCAAATATTTTATCAGTCATTAGTTTCAAAATGTTTTCATCAACATTATTTAAGTACAAGGGTATTCTCAGTAAAATATTGTGAGGCGTTACTAATGGTATAGTTTTTTGATTTGATGTTTCAATATTGTTATACTAAATACTAATTTCATCTTTCTTTTGTTTGTATAATTTATTTAATTAAAACATTCACCATTGATTGTTTCCATTTATAATTCTTCATCATTAGTGAGTAAATCATAATGCATAGATTCATCATCAACAAAATTAAAAACTTCATACTTTTAATGTGGACTTGAAACATAATTTTGAATTTTAGGTAAACATTTATTCTCATTATTCATTTCATCATTATATATTCCATTTGGTTCATTGGGGATAATAAATGTATCTTGTCATGAATGAAATGTTTACGTTCATTCCCTTTGTTTTCTCTCAACACTTGTAATTGTTATGACATTTTGTGCTTTAAATTATTATTTGATTTTTAATGAAATTCATCATCCATGAATATAAAAATGTGATAGTTTTTTATGTTGGAGACTAAAATTACAACTTGAGACCATTTGTCTTCCACTATACATGGTGAAAAATGATGTATAGAATAATAGTGGGGACACGCGTGCTAAAATAATTAAAAAATAAACATTGGAAAGTGATGTGTTGGGTGCACAAGAATTAA
>JARHVA010003119.1:1720000-1782500 GCA_037957365.1 Torreya grandis
TAAAAAAAAAGGAAATAAGTAATCGTAGCTACCATTTTATTTGGGTACATGAAATAACTATGCATATACAAAGGATTTTATTAAAATATAAAAAAAGTACTACAATCATCATACCTTATGACTCAATCTGATTCAATAAGATTCTAGATCTAGAATGAGGATCCAATGTTCTAAAAGGACTCTTATTAGTGAAAAATTATGTTGAACTAGATACTTCAAGCCATCATATATTCATTTGTACCATATAAAGGTATACTTGAAAAACATAGTAGGCTAAAGGTACAAATTTTGTAGGTAAAATGATTGTAGGTTGATATATTGTTAGTTGCATCCACTAAAGGTAGACCTATAACTCATCATAACCTTTTGTAGTCTTATCAAGTTGATTTATTATTTTCTATTTCTTACCTAGGTGGTCAACAAGATGATTTTACACCTACGTGTGTTTTATTTTCTATTTTTTTGACTTTAACTTCTGAGTGTTTAAAAAGATCATTTTCCACTCAAGCCTATTTTATTCAATTTTGATCAGCCAACAATTTAGTTTTTTGACCAAAATAACATAATATGTTATGTTTTCCTTATCCCAGACATGTGGGTCTAATTTTTATTTCCATGATTTATCTTGCTCCTTTGGATGATCATAAATTGGGACTCAATTCTAATCTAGTATATATTTTAGCTCCATATCTTTGTGAGGCCTTTCTTCTATTATGATCTTCTGAATGAATTCTGCCTTGGAAAGTGGTTTATTATACAATTTAGTATAGTGATCATTGAACATCAGGGATATTATTAGTAGATAAAATGTATATAATTGTACCATTCCATTATCAAACACATTTTATATGTTGTAAGGGCCTAACCATCTAGTCTAAAGTCTCCCTTTGTGGTGTTTGTGTTTTTCAATCATAGTGAAATGCCTAGTCACTTATATAAAACTTATATGTTTTAACAAACCTATCATGCCACTTTATTCTTTATTTTTTAATTATTTCTATATGTTGTAGATATTTTATTCTCATATCATCAAGTTAGTTTAGTTGAATGATATTTTCTCTTTGTGATTTATAAAAATCCATGCCATGTTATGTAGCAGTAAGTAGAGTTTTATGTTCAAACTATATATGAAGAAAAACCTTTTTAGCATAGAACAATTCATAAATTATAAATCTCATTTTTATCTTCCATCTATTCCTATAGGCCCATACAAATTCTAAAATTTTATCTTCACAATCATGGTGGTGTATAACTATGGTTTTGGTAATAATTTGCTCTAATTCCCTACTCGTGACTTCAATTTGGATGTTATATTATAAATGCTATGGATTAGAATTTGTATGCTAAATTTCATATTCTCATATAAGTACTGTAATAAAATCAAACATGATTTATTGTTAGTGATTAGAGACTATCTTTCAAAGAACTCGATATCTTATGAATGTCACCACCTCATAATGGATTTTTTCTACCTTTTTTCCCATGCATGAGTTAAAGCTCTAGCCTTTGCCCATGTTTTGAGGTATTTAATGCATACCAAGATGTAATATTTTCCTTAATAATATGGATATATAGGGATAACAAAGGTAATTCCTCATTTATCAAAAGGCTTGTAAGCTAGATGTGGTTGAAGAGACATCTCATATAAATGTGTGTGTTTCCCCATCTGTTGACATTTTTTAGATTGAAGGATATATGTAATATCATATCTATGTAGATTATGCTAATAGTGACCAATGGTAAGGATATTTTAGGTTATTATGGTTACTATAAAATTTCCCCTAAAAGGATCATCATGACATGTTTGGAGGATATATGATAGAATATTTCCAAAGATCAAAATATAAATAACATTTAATACATTAAATATTTCATAAATCAATAAAGTTACCTCAAGAGTGAATCAACCACATGAAAATAAATAAGAAGTGATGAGTGGGGAAACTATCAAATTGATAAAAATCACATAATCTATTAAGAAGTATTGCCATCAATGAACTACAATTATATAGCAATAATAATCCAAAAGATAACATCACAAGGATGTAATAGTAATATCAAAAATAAGATTGAAGAACTACCAAAAGGTAAGAAGAGAGAAGGAGACGAGATCATTAAATAGAGCTAGAGAGAATGAGTTACATATATAAGATTTAACATGTGTGTCAGGTGTCCTTAATCCTATTACAAGTGGGAAGGATGTGTGTAACATGTGGGGGAAGAGGAGTAATATGCAAGTAACTCCCAAAATCCTAAGGGAAAGAGGTGAGTGACACCTCATAGAATCCATATTTATGTGAATTAATAATTCAAATAAATACAAATTCTTTAGAAATGAATAAAACTTAAAATAAGACATTAAACCAAATAAAGGGTAACCTAACACACCCCTATAGACTTAGAAAAGGACCCAAAATAATATTAACTCCGAAGAATATGAAATACTTCATCTTATCAATAGACACACTTGCACATGAATTCACCAAGCGCCTTGTGAAAGAGCTACTTGGAGATCCATAAGTATGGGATGCTATTATTCAGTAGGTTGAATTTATCCTTTGGTTATAAATATGGAGTAGTCTTTTCTATAGATGAATAGTTATCAATATATCAAAAATAAGGAGTGTTAACATCTAAATCAAAAATAAGTTCATCAAGAAATGAGTCATCTACTAATGGGCTAGTTTCATTATATTTTAATAGAGATAGAAAATATATAGCTATGTTATATTTACCAAGCCTATCCATGATAATAATGTAAAATTCCTATATTAATAAAAACCATATGATTATCCTAATAGTTATTTTTGGTTTATTCATTAAATATTTAATATAAAAATGATCATTATGAAAAAAAATATGGTAGCTAGTAATGTAATTTTAGAATTTTTGTATAGAATATATTACCATGAGGAATTATTTCTCTTTGACTATACAATTCAATTTTTCTGCCTATAGAGTTTTAATGATGAAATATATAGCATAGTTCAATGACCCATCCTTTTTACCCAAACACTACTCCAAGTGTTGTGTTTGATGCATGAATATAAATATGTAAGGGTATCTTCCAGTCTATACCTCTCCATATATGTGTTGTCACAAGTAAGCCTTTATGATTTTGAAAACCCTACTATCATGCACTAGTGCATACAAAGTTAACATATTTTCCTACAAAAACAAATAATGAAGCCATTATCTTTCTAAAGTTTATTTATCAATCTATGGTAATATCTGACATGTCCTAAGAAGCTTCTCACATTTTTTTTATTTTTTGGTGCAGGAAAGTTAATTATCACTTCTATTTTAATAAGATATAAATACTATTACTAAATTAGAGATATGGTGTCCTAGTATAATAAGTTCTTTCAGTAGCATGTAACACTCCTCATGATCCAATGATATGTTAGTATATTTTAAAAATGGAGAATAAATTATTTGATGCTTTCATAGTCCATCCAGTCAGAAATGTATTTTTTTTTAATGTGTCATAATTTTTTATGAGCATCAAAAAATGTGACATAGTTTTCCCAAAAAAATAACATTGGATAAATTTATTCATGTTGGTCATGGATTCATTAGAGCATGTACGTAAAATTTAGAGCTTTAAAAAAATAGTTTAAATCTAGTTCCTACTCTAAACAAAGGATAACTTTAGATTGAGCAAGGAAAGAGAGAAGCAATACATGAACTTACCAAATGAACATATCACTTGTTAAATGGATTTTATCATGATTAATTTTGTTTTCATTTTTTATATTACCATGCAAGATTCGAGCAACATGTACCTATTAATAATAATGGCTTGATTTCAAAATGATTACTTGATTTTAGATTAGAGGTCGATATATTTTAAGCTTTTGAAAATGAAGGATGAAGGGTGAGTTTATATATTTTTGCATGAGAGGATAAATGGTTGACATTAACTTCATTTATTTGGAAAAGATATGTTTGGATGGATGAGATTAACTTTCTTGATCTACATCTTGCATGCCTTGATTTGATTTAAAACTAATTTGATTGATTTTTAGTTTACTTTATTTATTTACTTTTTTGGATGTGAAAGAGTTAATTGATTGCATGGATTGATTAATGGATTGAGATTCCATTTTGATCAAGGAGTTGAATAACTGATGTCATAGAGTTTGACATGGTTGAAGATATTTATTATTATTTATTTATTTATAATAATTATGTATGCACAAGTTAGTTAAGAACTCATTAACTAATTAATAATTATTAGCTAGATAATTAATCATGATGTGATGAGGTGCATTTAATAAACATGGTGTAACTGATTAATCAATGTTGTGGTGATAGTGTGAAATAGTTATGATGCATTAGAAGTAAAATTAGGGTGGGATAACTAGTTTGTCTATAATAAGTGTTCCATTTATTGTGAAGAAATTAATATATATTTCAACACAATCATGAGATAGATCATCAAAAAATGATCAAAAAAATTCCTTGAAAGGTGGCATGAGTATTTCATAACTTGAATTGGAGGAATGAGTAGGTCTAATTTCCCCAAGATCATGTTATCATGGTTTTATTTGGGTCTCTTAGGGAAATTATGATTTGGTTGTATCTAATGAAACCATCAAGGAAAGAAAGGTATTTATTTCTAGAGAGGGTGCTAAGAACCTAGCCAATGAATGGAAGGGGAAATGATATTTATTTTTGGAAGTGTTTAATTATAGATAAAACACATAAATGTGTCATTTATCATTATTTTTTTGTCAATGACAAGTGGAGATAGAAACTACCTATCAGAGTTGGGGTAGATGAAGTCTCTATCCATGAGTTTTTATAATTAAGATTTTACTATTTAATAGTCAATAAAATTTAATATTTATAGTGATTGCATAATGGGTTTTTAATCTTCTCTAATGTATACATGGTGAGTATATAAATATATGTGTATTCCTCACATATCATGATAATCCCATGCAAACACTATTTTATGTATTTCTATCATGGTGACTGACCAGGTTTCTTATTTGGGAACAAATTTATTGCTGATATTGAGGGTTTTTCATGGTAATATATCTAATTGGTTGGATAGGTCTATCTTAGAATCAATGTTCCCTATAAGATTAATAAAGCAATAATGGTGTGGTAATATTTGATGGATACTCATAATATCCTATCTTGGGTTCAAGGATTACTTTATTGGGATAATATTACTAAATGGATAATGTGTGCATTCTAGAAGTTTGTTTACATGGTGGTTAGATGTGAAATTATTTTACATGATGTTAGAAGTGATCTTGTATTTCTCTTGTGTTTTCAATAAATGAATAAATCCAATGATAACTAGGGGTTTTAAGGGAACTTGGTCATCATCCTCAACTTATACCCATAGAGATTATTCTACCTCAAATTAATGTTGACATAATGGATGTAAAACCAATTTTTTCATGGTGTTTCCATTATAAATAATCATTTTCTCTGACATGTGGCCAATTAATTAATTAAACGTATCTATCCAAGGTTTTCCTAATATTAGAGGATATCCTCTTAAGTTGGATTTTAGTTGTAATATCATGAAATTGGTTAGGTGATCCAATGAGTCTACCACAGTAAGATCTTTAATTACCCCTTGTAGGTTTATAGTAGATATATCTTCCATTTGTATAGCTATGGGGGTTTTACAAAAGTTTGTAAGTCAAATTTTCCTCATAGTTTCCTTTGTCATGACATTAATGGATTCCCTTAATTATATTAATTTATTTTTAATAAGGTTATCATTCATGTAAATGTCAACAATTAGGCTACCTAGGTCAAACCATATAGTTGAGATAATTTTTCCTAAAATTATGTTTCCAATTTATCTAACCAGATGGACATTCTTGTAATATTTTCTTCTCCTACCATGTTTCTTAAGGCATATATCTCAATAAACTTTAATGTATATGGGAACATACATAATTTCTTGAAATAAAGGAAGTTTGACATAAACATTCATTAGATGGCCTATAAATTCAAATTATTGTTCCAATTCTTACTTTAGGATGTTTAATATTTTTTAAAAAGGATGATTATTAAATATTTATTGTTAAAAACTCCATGCACTATTCATAAAATCTTAAATAAAATGACTATTTTAGATAATATGCATTTATCAACAGTCCAAATTTTCAAAAACTATTATAAATAAATTAGATTGTATCAAGATTAAGTTGGATGTATTACCAATAAATCACATCTATCTAATGTATTTGTAATAAGTCCAAATTGTTTAAAATGATCATAAATAATCAATAGTTGAAAACTACTATTAATAAATTGGACTTCATCAAGAATTACTTGGACTTATTATGAATAAATCACATTTATCTAATATATTTGTAATAAGTTTGAATTATTTAAAATAATCTAAAATAATTAAAAATTAGTTGAAATTATTACAAATAAATCACATCTATCTTAATGTGCAAAATAATCAGAAGACTTGTGGTCTTTCTAATGTATTCAATTATAATTTATATGGCCATTCAAACTGGTTCACAAACCATGTATTTACAAATAATAAGTTTGGGTGGTTTATTTCTTAAGGAAAAATAATTCATACATCAATCAAGAACTCAGGTGATATATGATTTAAATCACCTAGGATGACTAGGATGCCACATGTCAGTAGTTGATTGGATTGTGAACTATCAGTTTAATCTGAATCAGGTGACATCATTGCAAACATCAAAGTTTATCTTGTATTTTCATACATGAAATGTGTCGATCATAGGTTTTCTATTATTATATTATTAATATAATCTCCTACATAGTCAAGTTATCAACATTGTGATGTGTGTTACAAACGTAGGTGCTCATGCTATTCAGGACTTTTATTTGGACTGGTCATCCTTCTACATAAATGAGTCACTGAGATTGTTCCATGTGGAATAATCTCAAGTTCTTATCTGAAGTTTAATTTGAAAAACTAAAAATTTCAATACCATTTCTTGATACACAAATGTTAAAGAACAAATCTTGACATGTAGGTGGGATATTCTGAGGTGTAAACCCTGAATACCTTTTCACAAACATGAGAATGCCAAAGTGTATTTTTCAATGAAAAAAATCCAAAATGTAAATTCTAATTTGGAAATTATGAAGACCATTTTTTGAATACCATTTTGAAGGATGTAAAATGCAAAGTTTAATTTGAAAAACTGAAAATTCGAAGAGGTTTTCATGATTCAAAAAATGTGATATAGCTATTTGGAATACACAAAATCCGAAGACTATTTTAAAACATAAAAATATGAAGTGGAAATTCTAACAATCAAATTCCATTAAATAAATGCACATTTATCAAAATACTAAATTATCATAGTAGAAAATATAAAACTTGAATGTTGAAGTGTATTTTCCAAGAACCAAAATATGAAGTGCCATTGGAAATAAATGTAAAAAAATAAAACATTATACATTCCCAAAAAGTGGACTAAATTTTGAAAAAAAACATTCATACTTCTCATTCTAAAATTAAGGAAACACTATTTCAAATTTACCAATCCTTTTATCTACATTTTTGATAGTGCCTAGTGGGATGATGCATTCAAATAGTCTATTGCAATGACTTTCAAAAAATCAATGAGATCAAGTGTATGACCTCTCTAGATTTTATTTGGTTTCCAAGCATAGATGATACTATCTATGAGTATGGATGGCAAAGATGTGTCAATTGGGTTTGGCTTTCATTTCTTGTCCAAGCAGCCTAAATAAAAAATTTCTTCTTCTACATCTTTTTTCCCTACATGAACTAGGATGTACCAAGATACATTGACCCTTCATTCTATATCTCTATATATTTATAGTATCTAAATATTTATTTTATCTCTAGAAACATATACTATGTAGTCCACTCCTACAGAAACATGAGGCTTGAAAAATAACATATCTTTGATTTGCACATCTTAAGCTACATCAACTGTAATTTTTATTCTTTTGCTTCTTAGACCGAGATATGTATCTGTAGATGCCACTCCAAAATCAAGGTTCATATCATGAACCATTTTGTGAATATCTCTATGTATGGGTATCTTATGTCAAGTTCCAGATAAAAAATATTTTGTACATTCAACATTAGAAGGGAACATGTCTTCTTTCATTGTGTCATCGATGTTTTGGAAGTAATATGCTAGATACATCCACTTACTATTTTTGAACAAACCAAATTCATTGAATTGTTATATATAATTAATAAATTTATATTTACTTTATTTCTCACTCTTTTTCTACTTCTATGTGAGACTTTTAGAACAATGGAATCTTGAGACATTTCTCTATTTTTGAAGTATTTGAAATATATTTTTGTTAGATTACCTTTTGGAACATTTGGCTTACCATTTTATTTTCTTCCCTATAATGTAATCATAGGGGGGGACCAATTTCTATCTCTTATAGATTTTTTAAAATGTATAATGGGTTGACCTTACTCTATGCATAGAAGAAAATATAGACCTTTTTTCAAGCATACTATTTCATTTCTTCCCTTCAGCCGGTAACTATTAACATAGTCTTTAAAATTCACTACCTCTTCAATCAAATATAGCATGAAGTTTCTTATTATTTTCATGTCCTATAACTATCCATCATCTCTACCACAGTCCACACATCTTTTTCTTTATGCATTTAGATAGGTTTCTAAATGTGCCATCAATTTCCTCATGGGTATGTCCTACAAGGAGAAATTTGACCTCAACATCGAGAAAAAGACCTTTGTAGATAAGGAGAGATAAATATTATAACACATACCTATACAAAAAAAATGATTTTATGAATTTTTAAATGTTATATTAGTTACATATAAGTTTTGACATTTTTTAAATATAATTATGGATGAAAGTACCTATTCTTATTATCCCCAAAATAGTTGTCTAGTTGAAGGTATAGCCTATAAGGAAGTTTCTTGAAGGAACCAATTTATTGTGATTATTTTATGTATTTTTTGCATTCAAGGTAGCAATTATTAAACAAAAGTGCATCAGACAATTGATACTTTGAAGATCTAGGTTTATATAGTAAATATCCATAAGTATCTGGCATTGTTGTTTCCATATCCTTGAATAACTTGTTTAATGAATTCATAGTAAATTCAAACCCTCCAAAAACATATAGTAAAAAAATGCCCATAACCACCTACACCATGACCATGTGTTACAATCCTTGCCATTTACAAATCTACTATTCTATTGGTGACTACTTTATTTTTTATCACTGTCCTCATCAAAAATGTTATTTGATGTTCTACCTTGTCATGAATGATACGGAGGCATTATTTAGGGCATTTTTATAACATTTTTTTATGTGTGTAATACATTTTTCTTGCATCATCTTATTTGAGCGCATCATGAATTTTTTATCGATGTTATCTTCTTGATCTCTAGTGAGGGACCCAAAGCATTTTTTTTGAGGTCACAAGATATATGTTTTTCACCTAATTAAGTCATCAGACATGGTAATGGTCACATCGTGAAGATTAGTTCTCCACATGTTATGGAATTTGGTCTTGGATATTGGCTTATATTCCATATCTACTAGTTGTGTATTGATGTGGTACCTCACAAATTATTGAATGAAAGTTACTAAAAGATGTCAAACATTTTATCATGAGCCATATATATCTACCTATCATGTTAGTCATGGATAAACATCTATAAAATCATCCACATATTGGTCTAACAAATCTATAGCTGACATTGTCTTCTTTTGTGACTTTTATCAAAATCTCCCTACATGGAATGAATTTTGTTCCCCATTTTTGTGATAACTTTGAATGTCAAAAAATCTAATTCTCTTTAATCCATATATTTTAATCTTATCTTCCAAAAAAATCTTTGTACCCTAAAAATCAATAGTAGTTTTGTTTTTATTTTTCTTAAATAAACTAATAGAAAGGACATCCAAGACATGTTGCCTCTTATCTATTATGGTGGAATCAACAAACTTTATCTTTTTATATTTTATCATCTCAAATGACAAACCTGATTAAAAATGCTTTTTGGTACAACATTTATTTGCATACATTTTTCAAATCTCACTATCTATGCTTTCATAAAACTCTACTTGGTTGAGTGAAGTGTTTGGATGATTTATTTTTTGGTCTGAGTAGTTGTAAGCACAAGTTAATTTTTTTGAGTGCCTTTTGATAGGAATGTCAAGCAAGGAGTGACTTCATTATCCATTATGTCCCAAACATTTCTAATTTCTTTCCTTTTTGTTGTCATGTATGGTAAATTAATTATTTTACATTCAGTATCCACTATTTTTTTTGAATGCCATCTAATGATATATGTTTCAGTTACCTCTATACTAAAATTCTAATAATGTTTTGTAACTTGGCTTATGTAAATTAGCAATTCATTTTCTAACATTGGGACATGAATGCAATTAAAAATCTCCATTGGTTGTGCAAATTCAATAGAACGAAATGCAATTTTTTCATCATTTAAAAGAGTTATACATTTGTGCAACAAATGTACCCATTTCCCAAGAAAATGTTTTCTTAGGATTTTAAATGTGGTATTATCATCGATATATCAAAAAAATTAATCCAAGGAAGTGTTTTTTTGTTTAAATGGTTGTATATGCAGAACTACATTGAAATTATTTTATCTTTCTTCCATGTCATTATCTTTAGAAAACTTGTTTGTGATGTGTTTCATCATTTTTGTGCTCCATATAGTAAAAATATCAACTACATCCCCCAAATTATCCACAAAAGCTTTAGGAAATGGAAGTGGTAGATTCAGATCAAAAGATTTAGTCTCATTAACACTTACCCATTCAATAGGTATTTCCTCACTATGGTATGCAAAAGTGATATTTATGGGTTCCATAGCTTTAGAAAATAGACTTTCCAATTTGTGTATTCTTATTTAAGTAATGACCTTACCATTATTTATGAGAGAAACATAGTCTCCACATTGGAAAGCCTTTGACATATGATTTTTTAGCCTTGACATTTGGAAAAAACATGAGAAGAGTTATTAATCAGGTTATTTATAAAATAAGTCCAGTTTATACCTATATGTAGGAGATAGATCTATATTTATACCGTAACATAAGCATGGAGATATGTTAAAACCTAAATTTTTTATAAAGGTATAGTTTATCTTAATAAAAAAATATAATAGATTTTAATATCATATACTTCATACTTCAATTCTCATTTCATCCTAGTTTCAAGGTATCTCCTAGGAGATACTTTTCAAGCATGCATAAGAGAATAATAACTACATAGAGAAAAATAGCTAACTAAGTCAATATTCAACCATTTATTTTATTAGTATACAAAATGATATTGAACAATGAGGGTTTTGAGTAAAATTATGGAAAATGATTAGCTTATTATATTTTGGGATTCTATATGTGATTTTAACATCTTTGTGGACCCAAAATTTTGAAGGCATCTCTTAGGAAATATCTTTCAAACATGCATATGGGTACCCTTGAAGGTTTTAAGGTAGTACTAGGTGATATCGTTAAGGAACTTATAATAAATTCAATGGTACCTGTGACATTAAGCTCAAAACTTCACTTTTCAATAGTCAAGGACATGTGGCATCTACCCACAAACCTATGACATTTCAACACTAAAAAAATATTTCAAGTTCATTGGGTGAGTGAATCTCCATGATTATGCCAAGTGTCCCCATCTCATTTACTCAGAGACTAATGGATTCAACATAATATACAAAATCCTTGAGTAAGATGGAAAGTGAGATCATGATAAATGTTATCATCTCAATAATTTAGAGACTAACTCAATGATATGCATTGTATGAAATCTCCTGAGATAGTGACTCAATATAATCCTACAAAGTGTCACCATCTTGTGAGTCCAATGTAATCAAAGTGTCACCATCACAACAGTTTGGTGTGATCAAAGCATCACCATCCCATGAGTCAAGTGAAATTAAAATATAAAAAATAAAATTGAGGAGCTAAAGCCATTAACACCATTAATTCACATGAATATAACAACCTTACATTCAATTAGGAAAATATAGTGAATCCAAAGGAAATATATGCAATTTTTATATCCAATTACACTCATATTACCATCAAACTAATAAATTACAATCCCAAGTTTGAACCCTAGCAAACAAAAAGTTTTATATCCACATAATCATGGCCTTCTCATCTCAAATTTCACCTCTTCCATATGCATACTTAATCACAAGAACAATAAAATATACTGACATAGTGTTTTATGAAGCAACCCTCAAACATGATTTAATCACTTATCTTTTATTTGGGAATAACTAAACAAGGCCAAACATTGTAGTCTAGAAGACCAGCTCTCTACATTCTCATAGAGGTATCAGGATGACTTGTTGGTAATGAAGATAGTGGGTCTACATAATGTCATAGATAAACCTAAGGTAATGCCCTGCATCAACCTATTATTTAATTTATTTAGAAATGGTAAAATTTCTAGTAAAATATTACACTTTTTCTAAAATAGCACACTAGTGACCCATCTTATAGAGCATTTCAAATGTACTATAGTCTACCTTCCCTTGAGATGGCATACAACCAAACTCTAGTAAATACCTATATACATTCAAAAAACTTAGCCACCAGGCTATAATAATGGGCCCATGGCCCTCATACTTTTAAAATTAGATGCCTTATTCATGATATCCTAATAACCACTTGCAAACCTATATTTAGAATTGCAATGGCCCTATTAAATAGAATATATGGATTCCCTAGAATGACTTATGTGAATGTGGTGTGGATTCCCCTACTCAACCTTATTCTCACCTCCAAAAGGTTAATTTACATAGGGGAAATCATCAATTATAACATCATTAGCACAATAGCCAATCTAAATGACTCCCCATATTGTAACTTATATATGATTTCTTACATGGTGGATGCTACAACTGGAACCATCCATGCATCTTTCGATGAGCCTTGGGAGCCTTACGAAAGGTACCCTATGAGAAGGATATGTGAAAGGTTCAACATCCTCCACATTCATAGGTTTAGGAGGAACATGAGCAAGATTATTGACATCTATGCAAAAGATATGCCAAAGATCTAAAATCAAATTAGGAAGATCATAGGCAATATGGGGAATTATTGGCTCTATCCAAACTACACTATAATCAAGATAGAGTGTACCATAGCCTACCCTATGCATCTACCCCAGTTACTCCCTGAAAAAGTTGTAGAATAAGAAATTATTGCCTAATTAGCTAACTCAGTGAATTTTTAGCTAATAAATAAGAGGTAGGGATATGTGAATCTATATCCCCTTAGTATTGAAAGGATTCAATATATCAAATGGGAAAACTTCTAGCCAGTGAGAAAAACCTGAACCAATTATGATTTTAAGTGGGCACCCTAAACAGAATGAGACCCCAAGGAGGATATGAGGAAACAAATAAAGAGACTCAAAAAAGGTTAAATATCAACTATAGGCACACCCAAACTTAACATGATGAGGTGTTTATGAATTCCTTTAACAATTTAGAGGTCCACTCTAGATGAATAAGGTCACCATGTTAATGGTGGTGGCTAGGCACATACAATATAATACTGAAACCACCAGATAAAAGGATAGGAATATTGAAAATGAGAGTTGGGTTTTGGATCCTCCCAAGGGGTCCCTTTCACAAATGGAAAAAAAATTGGGCACCCCATCAATCATCTCCTCATACCTCACCATCCTCTATTTCCATCATAGAAACTGCTGCAGTGGTAATGATCCTTTCTCCACCCTTTGCATCACAAGGCACCACAAATGATATGGGTAGTGGTGGAGTTTTTCCTATGTTATTTTTTCCTCAACTCACCATAGTTAAATAATTGTGTCTTCATTCCTTCGTCTCTTCAATCAATTATCCTCTCCTACCTTTGCCTCCAATTCATACAATAGCCATCACTATGGGTGTCGATGGATCCTTCTCTATGTTGCCTTTTACTCCACTCACCAAAATGTAATAAATTAATCTTCCTTCATCACCTTATCTACTATTTTATGTCCATCTACTCTCCCCTCATCTCCACCCAATATCACACTTGTTTCATTTTTTTTGCTCCACTTCCCTCCACACAAACTTCCACCCCCACCATGGAGCCTATTATATACAAAAGGAAATCTAAGATTCCTCTAACCTCACCATAACAAAAACATATCCAAGAGGTACCAAATGAGGGATCAAGGAGATGATTGAAGTGAGGGAATGGTTCTAGAATAATATAACTTGTATAGTTATTGGATAGTTATGAGGAACTGAAGAAATTGCCCTTAGACGAAGGAGAATGGGAAGGTAAATCTGAGACATCACTCCTAGTATCTATCAATGAGACTACTAAGAGTGATCTTGAGGATTACTATCTTGAAGAAGAAGAGGCCCATTTAAGGTATATATAGATTTTGGGGACTAGTTCATTTTCCATGGAGATATTTTTAGAAGAGGGAGACAATAAGGATGAAGGAAATTTGAGATGCCTAGATTCCAAAAGTGGAAAATTAGTGAGAGTTTCTTTGATTCCATCATCCCCATAGTAAATAATTGTGAATTATACAATATTTACCCTAGTATCTTTTATGAAACATGTAAGTAACTTAGCCCACTATTCTTTATCCTCAGCTTCTATAATTTCTATTGTAATGGTAATCAATATTGTCACTTCTCATTTTTAAAATTATTTAAATGAGATTTAGGTTAGTCCACTCCATAATTTTCTTAATACCAATACCATTTCAATCACATTTACCTCAACCACTAATTACTTACAAAATTTCCTTAGTAGTCCCTCTATTTACTTCTACTTCAACATAATTAACCCTCCCCAACTACAAAAATGAGTCACATTTGAGAGCCTAGTTTCACCTTCCATTTCTGCTTCACCTATATCCCCATCTTAACCATTGAAAAAAATGAGGATTCTAATAACCCAAACTACTCACACTTATAACGTTATGGTGACCACCCGAAAGGAGATGGAAAAGGGAAAGCTAGTTTTGGATATAATTCCCCATAAAAATCTCACTAGTTGGAGGCATGCAATCCCACCTTTACAAAAAATATGACCCTCTTCCCCTAATTCCATGCTACCTCTAAAAAAGCCTCAATCCTCCACTCTATGAGAACCTAAAAATAAAACTAAACGTTCAATAACCTTGAACATACTAGAATGGCTACAAAAGTTACAACAGGCAGAAGAGGGCAAGGGAAACATGGCAATCATTGAGAAACTAGTGCTCAAGTTAAATTTTGACAAGGAGATGAAGACCATGAGGATGTTCAAAAGGTAGACCCTCATTGTATAAATATAATAGGTGTAATTAAAACAAAGGTATTATATTTTATCTCTATCTAAAAGGAGAAAAGTACATAGCTCTAATGTGAGCTCTTTACCCAAGGAGGACCCCTATACCTTTATGGATTCTATAGGGGGTGATCAAGGAAATGTTCAAAGGATATGATAAAACCATTGAAGAATTACAAGGAATAAACATCATACAACCCATGGTGGACATCATTATCAATGTAAAATGGGTGTCTAATAAGTTATATAATATCATCTAATTAATCAGAGCTGCAAAAGGCAGGTCATAACCTTGATGGCGAGATGTATATCCAAAGGCAGATAAGATGAAGAAAATGGAGGCTAAACTAAATTTTTTGAGTGGAGTATCTAGAAAAAAATCTTATTCCCATTTGAACTTGATATCATCCCCTTGTACATACTAGGTGCATAACTACATAGGTACCAAGAGAGATGCCTTGTTTGAATGGGACTACGAAACGAAGTCTTTGTTCTTTTAATTGATCAGTCAGGAGAGGTAAGCTATGGCTATTTTGGGAGAAATAAGGATCAATAATTTAGTCACTCCATAGAGAGATTTGGTACACATATCAATTTTTGAAGACCTTCTCCATGAAACTACCAATAATTTTAGGGTAGAAGTTGAGGACATTATCTATAGAATAGTCGATGAAGTGTAAAAACTAGTGATTTTTTCTAGAAGAAGGGTTATTAGTGCAAAAACCCTTTATGTAGATCTTGGCCCTTCACTAAAGATATAGAAAAATTTTATGGATAAGATTCCTCTAGTTTTCAAAAGACCCATATTATACTTTGAGGTAGTGGAAATTGACTTCTAGGCTAGCCATACTCTCTACCTTCAAATTTAAGAGAGCAAGTAGGACTAACATCCATGGTCACCCCATTGACAATTATAGTTACAACTATTTCTCCAACTATGAATCATATCCTAGTTGTAGCATTATTCTTAATGAAATTCCATACTATGATAATAAATTTAGCTATCGTAGTAATGATTTAATTTACAACTACAATAGCTAAAGCAATTCCAAGTTCACAAGTACCACCATTTATAGCTACAACCTCATAGACAGCCCCTCTGATAACTACAAGCCTTGTTTAGGAATCTTCCCTTTTTAATTTTTTTTCTCTAATGAGATGTTGAGTGTTACTTTAACTTTGTTTGCGAGATGAGGTTTTTCCCGTCTCAAGCCTATAAAAAGTGTATCACCCTCTCTAATATTAGAGGAAAATTTTTGACATCAAATCTAGATTAAAAAAAATCCTTCAAGTTATTCTGCATGTTTATGTTATATGGTGGTCTCTTCCATTTATTGTATTTGATATAGTATATTAGTTGTTTAATATATGAAATAACAATTTTAAAATTTCTATTATGAGTTAATTAAGTAATGTTAGTGAATAATGTGGCATAGAAAATCTAGTTAATAGATCTCATTACCTATTTATGGAATAAGATCTTGTTAAGATAATTTAGAATTCAGGAGATACATTTAAGTGTGTTGTAATACCTTCAAGGGTACCCTTATACATGTTTTAAAGGTATCACCTATGAGATACCTTCAAAATATCTTTTAAGGTACAAAAACACACTTTAAGGGTTCTCTTAGTAGATACATTAAACATGCATATGAATGGAATTTTATTTCAAGGTATTTCCTAAGAGATACCTTGAAGGGTCTTATAGTACCCAAAAGGGGTATCCTAGTAGATACCTTAAACGTGTATTTCATTAGAATTTTATTTCAAAGTATCTCATAGGAGATACCTTGAAGGGATTTTTAATACCGTCAAGGGTAACCTTATGCATGTTTGAAATATATCTCCTAGGAGATAATTTAAATTTACCCTTGAAGGTAATACAATTACCTTGAAGGTATCTTCTAGGACATACCTTTAAGGGTCTTATAGCACCATCAAATTTTCTCCTAGTGGATTCCTTGAACATTCACAGAATTAGAATTTTCTTTCAAGGTAGCTCCTAATAAATACCTTGAAGGGCCTTGCAATACCCTCAATATTGATTAAAAAGGTTATTTTAAGGGATTTGATATAACCATGGTGTGTGGGGGATTGTCTAATTGTGACTATATGAGTGAATGTGCAGAGATATTCATAAATAATAAATGAAACACCTTCTAAGTGAATGTGTGAGGGACAGTTGACTTGTTCAAACACCAATTCATAAGGAGGCATGTCATAATTTCAACTTGTAATATAAAGAGTTTAATTTTGAACAAGTAGTGTTATTTTGTGATAATAGGTTCACAACATTTCTAGGGAAGATGTACACTAGATGAAAAGTACCCTAAATTATTCAAGAATTCTTATAACAGGATACTATTGTGTTAAAATATATGTAGGGAACCATATTGACAACATGTATAAATAGTTATAAGATTAAGCCTTACCACTTTTAATCTCACATCATAAAATTTGAAAAGAGGTTGTGATTGTAGGGTGCATTCATATTCCAATGACAAATCATCAAGGATAACTAGCCACAACTACATCGAGCTCAAATTAAGTCTAGGAAAGCAATGGTGACAAGATAGGTATGATAGAACGACTGCTAATGATCATGTAAGAACATTAATGATATGGAATTTCAAAATATTACATTTTGTTTAACATAGATTGAGCTAGGATGTGATGGGTGGATTCATTAAACAAAGTGGCTACACGAAGTGACATAGAGTCACATCAAACACACACTATGAGGTAATTTAAAGATTTGGGAGACAAAAGAGGTCACTATCAAAGCCAAAATATTAAAGATGAGGAAGAGCACTCATGCACATGTAGTCTATGCATTTAAAGAGGTTATCAAGAGAAAATTAAATATCAAAATACATAAAATAAAGGGGATGAATAATTCCAAAACATTAAAGAATTTAGCAAGACCAAATTTTAGTAGAACAAAGTAATCAAACAATGTGAATTATAGCTATATTCGTGGATAAGAGCAAGTAGTTAATCCTACTAAGTAATGCACAAAAAGAGGAAATGGGGATTGGGTTAGGTATTTGGTAAAGTAAATTCAAAAACCTAGATCCCTTCAAATTTGTGGAAATGGCCAAAGTTACTCTCTTTTCCCCATCAACATAACTAGGTGCACAAGTAAGAGCTCTTACACATCAACATCCACTTCAGGGTTCCAATGCAGAGAGGCTAATTATGTTACCTACATTTGGGCAACTAGATGAGGTCATGTATACCTTGTTAAGTAGATACAAGTAGGGGGATATTCATTTATCCCATGGTATCAAGTTTGGATCAATTCACAGACCATGATTAGAGCCATAGGCCTCCCAAATTATGAAAATCCTTATTTCCATACAAGTCCACCATACTATTAATTCATTCATTTTTTGGGAGAAGTTTCCCACTAGTGCAGCCAAAGGAACCCCAATTGACTCCATTCAAGATGTTTTAATGTGCATCTTGTTAGAGTATACAAAAAAGAGGTTTTAGTAGACAATGAAGTATGCCAATTAGTAAATAAAAGGAGTAATTAACATTGTGTATCACATGATACACCTAAATGATAAATTTAATTATCTCGAGTTTCTTGAATCTAATCTTACCACTAGTATCAACAAGGTATTTTTAGGTAGCTCACTAAATTTATAATATTCATTTATAGTTTTGTTGTTATTTTTCATCCAATGGAAGTCCCCATTAGGACAAGTTAACGTTATTATAGACTTTTGACCTGCTACTACCCTCATAGGCATCATTTGGCCTAAGACATGGTGACATTATAAGAAACTAGTGATCCAAAAGTAAATTAATAGAAGGTCCTAAAGTAGATCAAAAACTACACCATTGTGTAGAGCCTGATTATACCTTTCCAACAGTATGTGGAATGTATAAAATGGAGCTCATATGTTCCTTGTGAAGATAGTCAAAGTTACAATCAAGCTGCTCAAAATAGGTCAAAGTTGGTCAAATCGTAGAAAATGACCATTATGGAATGATTCGAGAATAGTTTCACTACATAAATAATTTTGAGATATTTTTGTTGCAATTTACAATTTATGAAACAAAGTTCATATGTGAAAGTTATGGCTAGTCAAAGTTGTGGTCAAACTTGGTCAATAAGATGACATGGAAAAAATGTGGTCAATAATAATGTGACATGTGGAAGTCAGTTCATACAAAAAATTATGGGTTTATATCTTTTATCTTTAATTGGTGAATGTAGATCATCTTCAGCCAAAAATGTAATCGACAAAAAAAAAGTTGGGGTTTGAATAGAACAATCGGTTGGATGTCAACAAGTGGTGTGACGAGAGATCGACAAGTGGTGAGAGATTGGACCATGTGGTGAGTCCTCAAGCCACCACATGGCTTGCCACCAATTATTTTTCCATGGTCCAATTTTATTTCCTAAATGTTCCAAACAAACCATATTTAATTTACCATTTTCCACATACATGCCAGATAACCAGATGTTCCATCCACAAATATCCATGTGAAACCCACATTCGATGCCACACACACCACATACTTAACACATACTCCCATGAAATGCCATGATTACTACATAAGCCACCACATGCCCTTGAAAACAATGCCAATGCCAATTACTTAGCATGTTAACCATAAAGTTCATGGTATTTTCATATCCATGAAGTCACCCACTTTAACAATGTGGGACAATAGATTAATATGTCCACCAAAAACTATGCATATGGGTTTTGAACCCATGTTATCCAGTAAAATATAAACGTCCCCACCATTGGACCCATGGGACATAGCACTATATAAAGTTCTAAGACATTGTATTTGTAATTCATTCAAACGAGCTTAGGAACCATAACAAAGGTTTAAGATAGAAATTTTGTATGAGTTGTAAAAGGAGTTTAGAGTAGAATTGGGGAAAAGTCTGAAAAGAGACTGGTATTAATTTTCTAAATGGAACAACTTTATAGTTGATAAATTTTCATTTTGAGAACTTTTGAACAAATTGTAAAGCCTAGAAAGTAGTCCGTTGTGGTAAGGCATAAGGACCTATTTCTACTCTTACTCCAATTTGAAGCATCTAGAGTCATTTTTGGACTTTGAGGTAAACTAGTGAAATATTCTAGTTTCTGAGATAGTTTTAGCTATATGCTGAGTGTTCTAATTTGAGGCCAACTTTTTCCATTTTTTATGCTTACAAGTGATAATTTTAAGTAGAAGACATACAGAGATGTGTTTCAAAAAGGTGACGAATCTATCCATATATTTTGAGATTCTTCAAAGGTTTGTAACACTTGGATTCATTATTGTTCTATAAGGGTTGCCATTTACTTGCAAAAATATTATAATGCATTGGTTCAGCTAGTTAGCAAACCTAGAGATGTAAGCATTACTGAACCCAATAATCAACTCTTGTGCTATGTTGTGTGTATTTTCTTGCATTATTTTTCCTTAAGTTGATTATTTTATGGAATAATTTTTAGTATTTAATTATTTTCCTACAAAGAATCCAAAGTAAAATTTTGGCATAGAATTCAGTGATATTTTATGGATCAATTTGGTATTAGAGCAGTTAGTGTGTTGTGTTAACTTCTATTTAGGCATTGCTCTGAAACATCAAGTTTAGTCTCAAAACTAAATTTGTGGGTGAATTTATGATTTTGTTGTTTTAACCAAAATTAGTTATTGTAGAACAATAGATCCAATGTTAGCTCAGATTTAGTTATTACTGAATTCCATTATCACTATGATAGTGAAATTCCTACAAGCCTAAGAGAAAAGTTGAAAAATGATAGAGCAACAATAGGAGCAACAAATTGAGAGGCTCCAATAGAGAATTGATGCATTGAGTGTATAACTACTATAGGAACATTGATATAAGAATAAAATGCATGAAGATTTAGAGATATGTGGATATTGTGCCCACCAAGGTCATATTACCAAGCAATGATGGTTACTACATCCCAGTCTAGCTCCATTATCATTAAAAAGTAGAATGAATAGAGATTCAAATCAAAAGGGAAGGTAACTATCAGAAAAGATACAAATCCCATCTCTCCTAAGCATCAAGTAGTAGATAAAGGATTCATCCAAGAGATGTTACCAAGCTAGACTATAAAGGTACATTCTAGTTATAGCAGTGATTCTTCTAATACTCCTACTAGTCCTATTAATGTGAATGATGAAAATTTGAAAGAAAATAATGCTATGATTATTAATAAATATTATGATGTACATACTAAAGATGAAAACAAAGAAATAAACTCTTCTAGCTATATTGATAATGTTAGGGAAACTAAATGTACTAACCTTAAATATTAATCAAGTTCATGTTCTGATACATTTGAAAAGAACACGAAGGGAATAGGTTATAATTTGTTGGTTAAAATGGGATTTGAAGGAAAAGGTCTTGACATTAATGGTCACATAATTGTCCAACCCATCCAAGTGGCAAAGATACCACTCTATGCAGGATTAGAATATAGAGGTGAAGGACAAATATCCTAGGATGTTGAACTAGAGAGTTACTCAAGCAACACGTTGGAACACCCTAAAGAGTTAAAGTAACCATCATCAGAAGAAGAAGTAGTTAAATCTAATGAGACATACTTTTATGATTCATCAAGGTATGCAAAAAATAAATACTAGAATGTATTTTTTAATTATGCACAAGAGAGTCATAAAAGAAAGTTTAAGAAGACTAATGAAAATAAATTGCCTAAAGAAGACATGAAATTAGGTTTTTACTTCAATGATAAGGGGAAAATGATGAAAGAAGATAAGAAAATTTATCCACAACCCCAAGCAAAGGTTATAACTACATCTTCAGTCAAGAAAAAGACACAGCCTCCTCAGATAGAATCTAATCAGTCCAAACCTCAGATAACATCAATGAGGGAGATGATAGTCAATAAGAAGCTGACAATTTAAAAATTGTCACCCTAGAAAGGTAAGCAACACTTCTTCAAAAAAAAGTTGTTAAACATTTAAGATAGATGTTATCTTGGATAAAATTTATCAAAAAAATTTGATCTAAGAAGATGTTTTATAAACCCTAGGTCTAGAAACTAAGCCACATTTCTAATTTTATTCTCTAGGTACCTATCAAAAAAGATACAAATACCATTTCTCCTAAGGTTATGTAGAATGTATAAAATAGAGCTCATATGCTCCTTGTGCAAATGGTCAAAGTTTTAGTCAAGCTGGTCAAAGTAGGTCAAAGTTGGTCAAAATATAGAAAATGACCATTATGAAATTATTCAAAAATATTTCCACTATGTAGAGCATCTTGAGAGCTTTCTACTATAATTTAAAATTCATGAAATAGAGTCTGTATGCAAAAGTTATGGCTGGTTAAAGTTATGGTCAAACTTGGTCAGTAGGATGATGTGGCAAAAATGTGGACTAGTAATAACATGACACATGGAAGTTAGTTCATATATAGAATTATGGGTTTATATCTTTTTTCTTTAATAGGTGAATGTAGATCATCTTCAGCCAATAATGTAATCGACGTAAAACAAATTGGGGTTTGAATGGAACATCTGGTTAGACATCGACAAGTGGCATGACAAGAGATCAAAAAATGGTGAGAGGAGATTGAACCAAGTGGTGGGTCCTCAAGCGACCATGTGGCTTGCCACCAATTATTTTACCATGATCCAATTTTATTTCCTGAATGTTCCAAACAAACCATATTTAATTTACCATTTTCCATGTACATGCCACATAATTGAATGTTCCATCCACAAATATCCACATAAAACCCACGTTCCATGCCACACACACCACATACTTACCACATATTCCCATGAAATACCAATATTACCACATAATCCACCACATGCCAATAAAAACAATGCCAATGTCAATTACTTGGCATGTTAACCATAAAGTTCATGGTATTTCCATATCCATGAAGTCACCCACTTTACCAATGTGGGATAATAGATTAATATGTCCACCGAAAATTATGCCTATAGATTTCAAACCCATGACTTATCTAGTAAAAGATAAACATCCCCACTATTGGAACCATGGGACTTAACACTATATAAAGTGCTAAGACATTGTATTTTTAATTCATTCAAATGAGCTTAGCAGCCATAACAAAGGTTTTAGCTAGAAATTTTGTATGAGTTGCAAAAGGAATTCAGAGCAAAATTGAGGAAAATTCAAAGAAGGGACTGATATTATTTTTCTCCAAGGAACAACTTTTTAGTTGATCATTTTTCATTTTGAGAAATTTTGAAGAAATTTTAAAGCCTCAAAATTAGTCTATTGTGCTATGGCATAAGGACCTATTTCTACTCTTGCTTTGATTTGAGGCATCTAGATTCATTTTCAAATGTTAAGGTAAACTAGTGAAATATTATAGTTTTTGAGATGGTTCCATTTGTATGATGAGTCTCTATATTTCAGGCCATTTTTTGCCATTTTTTATGCTTAGAAGTGAGAGTTTTGAGTAGAAGACATACAGAGGTATGTTTTGGGAAGGTGAATCTATCCATGGATTCCAATATTCTTTGAAGGTCCATAAAACATGTATTAATTATTATTATATAAGATTTTCTATTTACCTATAGACATATTATAATGAATTGGTTCATCTAGTTAGTGAACCTGAAGACATAGACATTACTGAACTCCGTAATCAACTCTTGTGTAGTGTGTTATGTATTTTATTGCATTGCTTTTATTTAAGTTGATTATTTTATGGAATAATTTTTGGTATTTAATTTATTGCATACAAATAACCAAAAGTAAACTTTTGTCATGGAACTTAGTGCTATTTTATAGATCAACAAGGGTAGTTTAACACATGGTGGCTTGAGGCTCTAGCTTTGATCAGGTCCCACCCTCAAATTCCATAGGATGTCATGAAATATTTTGGGCAACATGCATTAATAAATAATTTGTACAATGTTATTAAAATCAAGTTGCATGAGTTGGCCATGCTAACTACAGTTCTAATTCCCTTTTTCGTATCAATCATTTGTTAGAGTTACAATCACTAAAAGGGGTGTGAATCAGTGAGCCCTAATATTTTAATTTCAATTTGAATCCTTTCAAAACATTTAATCAATTACCACAAGCATTCATGAATCATACACATCATTCATAATAATGAACAAGAGAGACAATGAAATATCAAGCATATAACACATGACATATGTGGGAAAACCTCTTGGGGGATAACATCCACCAAAACTTATAATTGGACTAGTATCCTATAATAACAAGAACCAATTTAGACTAGTAGAAACTAATCAAGGAACTACCATCCCTTATTTTAATGAGACTATAATCCCATAAATATTTTTTATAGTTATCTAACTAAGCAACCTAAATAACTATACCTTTACAAGTTTTACCTTGAAAGGAGGCTGCAACCCCTAGATGTTGACTAGACATAACAACACCTATGAACAACTCAACTTTTGAATTGATGTCTTCAACACCTAATGATTCACCTCTAATTATCACTCTTCACCTTCTCACTAATAACTCTATCACCACATCAATAACATGACCATATTGTCATACACACAGACCTCAATATGCTTTTCTCAATAACCCATCTATTGAGCACACTTACTCTCCTTCACTTCTCAACACTTTACTCTAAACCACATACTCAAACCTCTCTCAAATCTAAGAACCATCAACTTTGGTTTCACTTTTATAGAGAATATATGACTATCAACACCTTAGTTAACCATTAGGAATTCCTTAACCCTTGATTCATCTCTCACATGAAAACATGGCTCCATACCATCCACATAGGTCAGATATAACCCATGGGTCACCCTTAAGTAGCTACACCTATCAAATAGGCCCTTGTAGCCCTTATAGGTCCCACAAATACTTATTCACCCATTTATCACTTCAAAAATCAAAACAAGAAAATATGACCACTTAAAATTGCATAGGTTCATTCCACATGACCCTTTTGACATTCTCAAATGCTTACAGTCATTATTGCACTTTTCTGTGAAAGCTCAATCAACTTAAACAATAGCCTTGTTAAGGACACCATGAACAATCACATAGTCAAATTCTTACACATTTTTCATACTCAAGATAAATTTATCACACATCCAAAATCCATACAAATGATCCTAATATAGTTTGAAACACTCTCCAATAGCTAATTCATCAGGAAACATCGAAACAACAACACAAGCTCAATTACCATTCTTGGGTTATTTTAAGAATATGTATGAATAGAAAATCAGATTTAAACCTTCATAACTTTGATTTTACACACTTTCAGATATCTAAACCTATATTTAAAGATGAATCTTGTATTCCTCTACAAGTTTTCTTTTTACACCCTAAATAAATTTGTCCTGGATCAAAACTTAAAGCCAAAATATAAAGCACTAGTTTTATCTTTGTTAATTTCAAATATTCAAATGCAAATGGTCATGATTAAACCTCAGTCATTTTTCTCTCATCTTATGAAATATTAAAATATTAACTCAACACACATTATTGACATCTTTGGTATTGTACTTGCTTTAACAATTTTAGATAACTATCACTTTGACCTCTTGACTTTAATGCACACCATTGATAACGCTCAGTACTAACACCCGCTCACCATTGATCTTTTGAAAAAAATCAATATTTATCTCTACTCAATGTTAAGCATCAAACGCTGGGCACCATATCATAACATCCTGACATCTTGGAATAAACATACTCTATCAATGTTTCTCGAAATTTACCTTTTACAAATTTGACTATGTATGGGAACCTTTTCAATATGTCTATAAGGTTAACTTCGTACCTTCATATATTTTACTACACTCAAACACATGTTCTAAAATTTAGTGGAAAATAACTATGCTCAAAACTAAAAAAATCCAAATGATCATTTTATCCTTGAACCTTCACATGTACAAAATATAACATCAAAATACCTATTCAACTTTTCTTTCCACACTACAAATTTGGCTATGGGAAAACACTACCAAACTACTTTGGAACCCATCTTTGCACTTGCATATTTTATGTTTCACTTCATTGTATGACCTAAAATTTATGGCATAGAAAGTAAGAACAAATCTAATCACAACCATATGATCAAATCTCCCTAAATCATCCACACACATAAATGGTGATGTTAGCAAACTACCTACTTACAGTTTCTTTCATAAAGCCAATTATGCCTAAATGAACATAATGAAGAACTAGGATAATTCTACTAATGGACACAAGATCTCCAATAATTATTGACCATTAATAGGACCCCTTGCACATACTCAATATTTAAGACTCATCCTTAATCATCTCAAACCATGCCAAAATTGAAGATCAACCAAACATACTTCAAACATACTAGAACAAATACATTGTACACTTTATCATTATCACTTAGACTATCAAGGCACTTCATCCGCTCACTTGGACATCTCCATGACATTGCCATCACATCATTGAAAAATCTCCAACAATAGACCCCTTTATAATTTATGTCAACACCCATCATAAAACAATATATAACTCATCTTCCTTATCTCTTTTCAATCACTTTCATAACAATAACTATCTCCCCCTTTGACACAATGACAAAGTGGGCACCAATTGATCTTAAGGACCTGAAATGACCACAAAAAGGATAGGTCCACCTTACCTTGATCCTACCTTTTCTTGCCTTGAAAATTTCTTCTTACTCCATGCCAACACTCTCTTCAACCAAGCGCTACAACTAGTGAAGAAGAAACACATAAAAGTACTAAAAACTGATAGAAGTCACCAAGAAACATCTTAGAGGTACTCCCTCTAAGATTTCTTAGCCATTTCACCTCTTGAGCATATTCATATCTGCATCCACTATGAAGATACACCAACAATCTTACTATCCTCTTCTCTTAATCCCTCTTAGGGACCACCAATAGAAATACATGACACTCCATTAATCTTATTAAGCCACCTTCAAACACCCATTATAACCCTATACTATATCTCCTTCACAAACCTCTAATGAAAAATCATGAAATTGTTCCTTTCCCTTAACCAAAGACCTTCTAAGATCAACACAAGTCTCATTATAAATTGGCATTATGATCTTGAGCACACAATCTTGATTTTCCACAACAAAGATGTCTCATAAGAAGCATAGGTAGAGATGTCATATTTAATAATGTCCTAGAACAATGTGAAACTAAGATTTTACTTGTAACTCCTCATATTCCTTCTCTTTCTTGGTCATTTCATGCTTATATTTCTTCCTCTTATTTTTAGGCTTAAGAGAATCAACATGCTCATCCACTACATCTTTCTTTTTCTCTTATATGATTGAATTGACAATACATGAAGATAACATATATTCATGACATACCTTTTCATATATAAAATCTCCCTTATAGTTTGTAAGCTCATCATTAGGTACTAATAGTTGATGTTATTTGAATGATACTTTCTCAATAATAGAAATATGTTCACTTACATCTATACACACCTTAGAACTAGACTCAAACAACACCTTGGTCTTCTCCTTGACCTTAGTCTCTTCATTCACAACATGAGCAAATAATGAGACTCCTTGGCACTTTTTAACTTTTGTAGCATTCTCCACCATAGAAAATAAATTACTTGGACCTATAGACTCATCATGACTCATACTTGTCATCTTTGGATTTCATGAATTAACTTGCCTTCTTTTTTGCACTCTAGGAGCCTAATTAAACACATTTTATCTTGTAGGCCTTTATTTTTATGATATTTTAATGTAACCTCTCTATTGAAAATTGAAGCACACTATATGTTGTAAAATAAATGTATTTTACCATACCTTACATGGACAAAAACTTGGAATGTGTCCTATGTCATGACAAATAAAACAACGTCATTTTTTTGAAGAGGACTCACCTTGTTTACTCTTATGTGTACAATGGTTTGAAAAGTGTTCCACATCAATATAGTTAAATCACTTAAATTTATTCACACATTTTTATTGAATACCTACATCGTAGTTCCATGCAAACTCCTTTCTAACAACTTTCTTGCATTCTCTAGCTCTATGCCCAAATTTATTACATGTGTAATAGTAACCATTGAATCTTGCATACCTCATGGAATTTTGTTGACTAATATGTTTTTTATTCAAATTATGATTGTCCTTGTTCATATTAGTCTTCACCTTATCTTGAGTTACATTATTTTGTTCTTCTTCATAACTAAGACTAGTTATATCACTATCAAGCCTTTGACCACTCAAAATATTATCTAGATCACTTGAGTTCTTTTCAAATCTCATAAATGACTTCACATTAATACCTATCTTCTCTAACATAGATTTCAATGAGTCATTTTCAATTTCATAGTATGAACATTCATCTTCTATGGCTTTCATGCTTGTAGATAGAATTTCCAATCGACAACTAAGATGCTTGAAAATATCTTCATGCTCCTTGGTGTCTTCATTCATTATTTTTTAAAACACACTAAATTGATCCTCATAGTCCTTGATTTTATATTTCATCTTCTTATTGATCTTCTTATCAATCTTTAGTTCTTAAAGAGAATTCATCAATTTCATCTCATAGTCCACCTCCTTTCTAGCATCATTTGAATCATTCCAAGTAAACTCCTTATAATATGACCAAATTCCTTTCTCAACCATGAATATGGATTCATATTCAATATGACCATCATCTTCATGATCATATTTTGAGTCACTATCTTCACTCTCATCTGATGAGCTACAATATTCTTTGGTGTAGAGACTTTTCTTATTCTTGAAGAACTTCTTGTTATTATACTTTTTTAATCCTTTCTTCTTGTATGTCTTCTTCTATTCATCTTGGCCTTCATAATGTTATTCATCATCATTATTTTCATGCTTATGAGGTTACTTATGATCAAAATGTCATATCTCTCCATAGTTGAAACATTTGAAGGGTAGTTTACCCTTATACTTCCTTAAACCTATTTTTAATTTCCTTGTAAAAAAACAATCATTTCAACATCATCAATTTCAGATATCTCATCTTCTTTGGGTTTCTTACCTTGGAACTTCTTCTTAGGCTTTATCTCTATCTTTAATTTTGCTTCCCTCTTTAGTGGTATATCTTCATTTACTCTCATCTCATAGGCAGTAAGGGTATCATTCAATTGATCCATCTTTGAATGAGTAAGATCATAACATTATTCTATAGAAAATAATTTTGGGTCAAACTTGAGGGATAGATACCCTAATACCTTTTGGAATATAATAGCCTCTTCAAGGTTCTCTCAAAGACCTCTGATGATTTTCACAATCTCATTAACTCTCTATAAAAAGGATTCCACAAAATTTTCCTTATTCATTTTAAGACTCTCAAATTGTCCTTGGTGAGTCTATAACTTTGCCAACTAAACCTTTGAATCTCATTCTTGAACAATATACAATTTATCCCACATCTCTTTAACAGATTTAAAATGGATTACCTTGGTGAAATCAATCTTTATAAGACCATAAGTAATGGCATTCATTGCCCTAGAATCATTCTCAAATAGATTCTTATCTATAGCACTAGATGGAGGAGTAGTATGAGAAACATAACCATCCACAATATATTTCCATACATCAAACCCTAGGGACATAATTTAAATCCTCATCTTTGCACTCTAAAAATCATAATTGGATGCATTAAACATTAGTGTGTGCTTAGTAGAGAAATTTCTTTGATGACTACCCATATTGTACTTTGGATCACCTTCAAGATGTCGAGCCTTTTTCAAAGTACTTGATTTGATACCAATTGTTAAAGGTAAAATCACTGAGAGTAGGGGTGAATCATTGAGCCCAAATATTTTAATTCCAATCCTTTCAAAACTCTTAATCACTTACCACAAGCATTCATGAAGCATCCACATCATTCATATCAATGAGCAAGAGAGAAAATGCAAAATCAAGAACATAACATATGACATATGTGGGAAACCGTCTTGGGGGAGAAAACCAATTGAAACCTATAATTAGACTATTGTCCTATAATAACAAGAACCAATTTAGACTAGTAGCAATTGATTAATGAATTACCATCCCATAGTTTAGTGAGGCTACAATCCCACAAGGAGTTTCTACACCTCTCTAGCTGAGTAACCATAACAACTAAACCTTTATCAAGTTTCTTATTGTAATGAGGTTATAACTCCATAGATTTTAAGTAGACACAACAACACCTATAACTCTACCTTTGAACTGATGTCTCCAACACCTTATGATGGACCTCTGATTATCACTCTTCACCTTTTTAGCAACAAATCTATCACCACATCAATAACATGACCAAATGTTCATACACACAAAATTCAATCTATTCTACTCAATAGCCATCTATTGATCAAACTTACTCTCCTTCACCACTCAACACTTGATTCCAAACCACACACACAAGCCTCTCATAAATGTAGAAAATGTTAACTTTGGTTTCACTATTTCTAGATCATATATGATTATCAACATATTAGTTGGCCATTAGGCATACCTTAACCCTTTAAACATATCACACATAAAGACATAACTCAATACCATCCACATAGGTTGGCCATATCACCCATATGTGACCCTTAAGTAGCTATACATATCAAATAGGCCCTTTTAGCCCTTATAGGTCTCATGGATACCTATTCACCCATTTAACACTTCAGTGAGAAAAATAAAAACATAAGACCACTTAAAATTACATAGTTTCACTTCACATGACCCCTTTGACATTCTCAAATGCTTACAATCATCATTTCACTCTTTTTTGCAAGCTCAATCAACTCAAACAATAGACTTATTCATAAGGATACCATGAATTAACAAAAAATCAACTTATTAAGGATTGTTCATACTTAATATATATTGATCACACCTCCAAAATACATACAAATGATCCTCACAGAGTTTAACAAAAATTCCAATAGTTAAGCCATCATGAAACATCAAAAAATCATCAACACAAGCTTAATTACCTGACTTGGGTTATTTACAAAACATGTACCAAAATATAGTCAACTTTAAACATTCATAAATTTGATAATACAAACTTTCAAAACTTCAAATCTATATTTCTAGATGTACCTTGGAGTCCCATATAAGTTTTAAATTTACACCATGAGAAATTTTTTCTTGGATCAAAATTTATAACCAAAATATACATCACTTATTTTTCCTTTATTAAATTAAAATATTCAAATCCAAATTGTCATAGTTAAACCTTAATCACTTTCCCTGCATCTCATGTAATCTTGAAATATTTAATCAACATGCACCATCAATCTCTATAGGATTTTCCTTGCTTTAACAATGCTAAACAACTATCACTTTGAGATCTTGAATTTAATGTGCACCATTGATCTCGATCATTATGAACACCCACTCATCGTTGATCCTTAGAAGAACCTCAATCTTTATCTCTACTAAACATTAAGAATCAAACACTTGGCACCATCTCATAGTATCCTAACATATTTGAATAAATTAATTCCATCAATGTTGCTTAAAATTTACCTTATGTAACTTTCACTAAGTATGGGAATATTTGCAATCTATCTGGAAGGTCAACTTTTCACCTTCATATCTTTTATTTCACTCAAACGCATGTTATAAAATTTAGTGAAAATTAACTAGGTACAAAATTGAATAAACCCATATGGTAATTTTATCCTCACACCTTCACATGTGTAAAATATAACAATATCAAAATTTATACTTAGATTTTATTACCACATAACAAATTTTGATATGGGAAAACACTGTCAAACTACCTAAGAGAACAACTTTTCACTTGCATATCTTATGTTATGCTTCATCGTATGACATAAAATTTATTACATAGAAACTAGGAAAAAATGTGATCACAACCATATGACCAACTCCCCATGACTCATCCACATGTGGTAATGGTGATGTTAGTAAACTACCTACTCAAATTTTCTTCTATAGAAATAATTATGTGTAGATAAACATAATGAATAACTATGTGAATTTCACTCATGCACATAAGCTTTCCAATAATTCTTGACCATTGATAGGATCCATTGCACATACTCAATACTTAAAATTCATCGTTAATAATCTCAAACCACACAAAAATTGAAGATCGACCAAGCATACTTCAAGCATACTAGGACAAATACATTACACACTTTATCATTATCACTTAGACTATCAAGGAACTTCATCCACTCACCTAGACATCTCCATGAAATCATCATGATATCATTGACAACTATCCAACATGGTTAAAGTAGAAGATGAATTATGGAGGCAAATAACCCTATTCATAAGGTGAGTACAACCTATTCAAACCATCCCTCCAAGTGTATAATAACCCCAAAAAGAGAAAGAATAATCATTGCCAATTGCATAACCACAGGGCTCACCACAATAGTATACATCTCCTCCACAACAAAAAGAATGAAAAAAAAAGGGATTTAGATAAAGAGACTCACCACCAACAACTAGAAAGAGATAAAGGCAAACCAAGTCTTTGTTAGACAACCCACATGTGCTAAGGATAGCTTTTGAGTGTGATCTCACAAGTTTGGGGGTTGATTAATAAGAATTTTTTTAATTCCTGATCACAGACATAGGTTAAGAGATTTATAATAAGTAGGAGGAAAAGGAATTATTTTTATGAAAAGTAGTCCATACTTGTCAAGTATAAATAAGGTAAGTAGTGACCTTTTGGATGACATTATGTAACCCCCTCCCTCTATTATTGTGGATATTATAGGTCAAGAAGAATCTCAAAGTAAACCTGTAGTAGGAATTGTACAAAAATATCCATCAATTGGTTTATTATTTATGTAGATTGTATATCTACCAAAGGAATGGAGCCTAGTATGGCCACTATTTCATAAAAAATGTACACATCATTGGTCAAGGACTTCAACCACATTACAAGAATGTATGGTATCTTGTGGAGAGCCATCCATAATAAGTAGTGCCCATTAAGAGTAGTCTGGGGGCATGAGGAGACATAATTATACAATTATCCCTCTAAATGAGTTGAGAAATATTTTCATGCGTAGAGGTAGGGTTATGGAATTTAAATATTCAAAGTACTCATAATCTGATATATAAATAGATGATGTATATGTAATGTAGGGACTTTCAAATACCACTATGCCAGATCTAGAAGAAGAAATGGATGCTATGCAGACTACCCTAGATCTTGAAGAAGAGGTTACAAAGAAAAAAGAGAAGAAAAATATAAAATCAAAGAAGAATAAAAATAATAAAGAGACCATACAACAATCATCTATGCAAGATAACCCAAATCTTGAGGAGGTGTCTATAAATAAAGAAGAGAGGAAAAAGAGAAAAGTAAGGAAGAACAAAAATAAGAACGAGGTCATGGAACAAGTAGCTACACATGAAGCCCAATATGTGAAATAAGAACAAGATAAATAGTGTGCCAATGAGGAAGAACAAAAAGATAAGTTTAAATAATTTGAGGTTGGGAAAAATATGGCTGAAGAAGCTCAGGGCAAGAGAAAGAAATTTGAGGAAGTAGAAGCCAAAAAGAAGAAAAGGGAGTATAAAGAGGTAGTACACAAGGATGAAGAGGCATAATATGTGTAGATATAAAATCAAATAGAATAAGAGGCATGAGATAAAGATGCCAAACAATAAAACCAAAAGGAGGAAGACACACATGAGGCATAGGCACAAGCTACCAAGGAAAAAGGTGAGGCTGATGTTAAATCTAAAGTAGAGGCTAACATCAAAGTTAAGGCTGAGGTAGATGCTAAGGCCAAAATTATGGTTAGAACCGAGGCTAAGGAGGCATCCTAAATTCACATTGATGCCAAATCCATGGTTCAATTTGAATTTGAGGCATAAACTATGAAAGAAAAGAAAGACAAGGAAAAGATAGAAGTAGAACACAACATCCCATAAGGATGTGACCCAATCAGTTGTACTAGATGAGACTTGACTATCAATGTCTCTCCCCTCTACTCAATGGTTGTGGGATGTCCCCACCATATCATCTCATCATAACACTTTTTTTCTTTCATTGGCTAAATTTATGCCATCTCTTACCAATGTCATAGCACATCCATTGCACTCGTTTCCACTTTTATGTAGATATATTTAGATGTTTTGCATCTATCATTATCCAAGTAAATTTAAGGGGTAGTTTCATTCCAATAATCCATTATGAAAAATGATTCAGACTTGAAACATATTATTTTTTTACTATTAGAGGAGAAATTGAAAGCACAAAATCAAATTGCTAAGGCTAGAAAGCTCATAAATGCTATTTGTCCTACTTTGGTTATGCAAGTCCTTGGTGATCAAGTAATGTCTAAGGATAAACAACTCACTATATTACTGACTCAACTAAGAAATTATTGGGTGAGTGTATAAAAACTATGTACCCAAAAGTAGGCTATCCACATTGAAATGGAAGACATTTGTAAACTACTAGAGGAATATATATAAGTCCTAGATAATACTACACATTAGGTTAAGTAGATAGTGCAAGGAAAGCTTGATTGGAGGAATCACCTTGATAGATCCTTGGCTTCTATGAAACCAAATTTTATAATGGTAGATAAATCTAAAGTTTTAATCAGTGACAAAATGGATACTATAGAACACATACCAATGCATTTTAATAATTATTAGATGCCAAAGATACTATGATGAAGAAGATCCATGTCTAGTAGAATGAGACAATGTGTAACACATTTATAGTTAGTCAAGCCCAAAGGATTGAAGATAGGTTGGATGATATTGTGTTAGATATCCATGTTAATCTATCAAGTGTGAGAGACTTTTATGGTCATTCAGATTCCACTATGTGTTTAGTTTACCATGGTATGAGAAGTACTTTATAATTAGAAAATGCTCAAACATGAACTCTCACAAGTTGAACCAACTATAGCACAAATCATAGATGAACCTTAGTTCATTTGACCACAATATTTCCAAGAAATTTTGTACAAGATAAAGCTTGATATAAAGGCATAGTTTGAGTAGCCACATCCTACATAACTACTTGGCCAAACTTCAACAACACCTCCACATTAGGTAAATGCATAGTTCAAGTTTTACAATTTAATAACAAATTCTACTTTATAACATATTCATAAGTATTAGGAGTAGGTATATATTGGTTGAAAACCCCTAACCAAGATGACCGCCTCATTAAGGTAATCTATGGAAACACAGAAAAGGTAGTAGGAAAGTATGCTACTTATTTGAAAACCCAAAAGGGCAACTAAGTACTGTGTAAAGGGTTTAAACTAGTAAATTGCACTTGGAGCAATTACTACCACTTTTGGGAAAGGCTAATCTTTTCTATATTTAGCCGAGATCAAATTTTAAATTTTATCTCAAGATGAAACGTTAGTTTAAGTTTGAGAAAGTGTTAGATGTAGAGCAGGGCCTCGCAAGATTGTAAGTGTATAAATGATGGACAAATGTGTAAAGGGTATGATTTTTTCATTTATATGATCTTTTAGATATCTTCAAACTTGTTAGATAAATGGTCGATATAAAAATTCTAAGAGTCTTTCTTTTTGTATGCCAAAAAGCTATAATGTGAAGAGGAAGAGCCATGTAAAAATCTATATATAGTGCTTTGATATAATGGAATATGGTTTTGATGTGTGATAGAGATTAATAAACTAGCTCTATTATGTTTTTCCTAAGATTATTTTACATATGCCTAGTATACAATGTTTACTCTATTTTGTTCTAGCTTGTTCTATCTTGTATTATGTTGTTTATGTTCCAAAATTGTTAACACCATGTTAGTTTATATTTATATTTGTTGTTGTGTATAAAATTTATGATTTTTTAAATTTAATCCTACTATTGTGATTCGTTTCCTCTTTTTGTTATTTCAAAGTATCTCTTAAAAGATACCTTAAAGGTATTTTTAGTACCTTTGAGTATACCCTAATGCATGTTTTAAAGATATGAGGTATATCCTAGGAGATACCTTTCAAACATGAATCATGGTACCCTTAAAGGTACTACAAGGTCCGTCAAGGTATCTTATAAGATATACCTTAAAAGAGCTTGTAGTACCTTCAATGGATCTCCTAGTAGATACCTTGAAAATTAACATGATTGGAATTGTCTTTCAATATATCTCTTATTAGATACTTTAGAGTGATTTGTAATACCTTCAAGGGTACCCTTATGCATTTTTGAAAGGTATATCTTAGGAGATACCTTTAGGGTAGCCTTAAAGGTACTATAATAAAATTTAAGGTATCTTCTAGGAGATATCATGAAGGGTACCTGCAAGGGTTCTCCTAGTAGATACCTTAAACATGTACACAATTGGAATTTTCTTTCAAAGTATCTCCCTAAGGATTACCTTGAAGGGCCTTGTTTTAATTTCAAGGGGTCTCCTTATAAATACCTTAAACATGCACATAATTGATATTTTATTTCAAGGTACTTTCTAAGAGATACCTTGAACATGCACATGATTGGAATTTTTATTTCGAGGTATCTCCTAGGAGTTACATTGAACATGCCCATAATTAGAATTTTATTTTGAGGTATCTCTTCAGAAATACCCTGAACATGCACACAATTAGAATTTTATTATAAGGTATCTCCTAGGAGATACCTCAAAGGGACTTTTAATATATAAGTAGTGTGAAGAGGTAGTACACAAAGAAGAAGAGGCACAAGATTCATAGAGACAAAATCAAATAGAACAAGAGGCATGAGAGAAAAATCTCAAATAATAGTGCCAGAAGGAGGAGGAAGGCAAGGATGAGGTAGATGTATAAGCTACCAAAGAATAATCTAAGGTTAATGCCAAAGCTAAAGTGGAGGTTGAAACCAAAGATAAGACTGAGGTAGATGCCAAGGCTAAAATTGTGGCCAAAACTAAGGTCAAAGAGGTATCCTAAATTCACATTGAGGATGAAACCAAGGCTCAAGCTAAAGTTGAGGCACATACTATAAAAGAAAAGGAATCTAAGGAAAAGGTAGAAGAAAAACATGCAACATTGCACAAGGATGCGACCCAATTAAGTGCACCAGAGGAGACTTCACTTTCGAAGTCTCTCACCTCTAACCAATGGTTTTGGGATCTCCCTACCACATAATCTCATTATAACACTTTCTCTCTTTTGTTGGCTCAATTTATGTCATCTTTTACCACATTTAGATCCACATCCTCCATGTTTTCTTCCACATTCATGGAGACATATTTGGATGTTTTTCAACTATTATTGTCTAAAAAAATTAAAGGACTAATTGAATTCCAATAATCTATAGCACAAAAGTCTTTAGACATGGAAAATATTTTTTTTACTGCATGAGGAGAAAGTAGAAGCATAAAATCAAATTGATAAGGCTAATAAGGACATAAATTTTTCTTGTCCTACTTTGGTTAAGCAAGTCCTTGATGATGAAGTAGTTTCTAAGGACAAACAACTCATTACATTGCTAACTCATCTAATAAAGGATTGAGTGAGCACATAGAAACTATGCACCCAAGGGAAGCTTATCCACATTAAAATAGACGGCATTTTTGAACTACTAGATGAATATATATATAAGACCTAGATACTGATGTGCATCAGGCTAAGAAGATAGAATACGTAATGCTTGATTAGAGGTAACACCTTGACAAATCCTTAGATTGTTCAAAATAAGAGTTCATAATGATGGATAAACATAAAGTTATAATGAGTGATTAAATAGATACTAGAGAAACATAGACTAATGCATTTCAATAGTTGTTAGATTCCAAGGATATCATGATGAAGAAGTTTTAGGTCTAGCAGAATGAGACAATGCACAACACATTTTCATCTATTCAATCATAATGGACTAGAGATAGGTTGGATGATATTGTGTTAGGTATCTAGTCTAAGCTGTTAAATGCCAGAGACTTCCTTATCATTATAGAAGAAGAAGATGTGCAAAATTTGATGGCCATTTAGATTCCAATACCCATTTTACTCACCATGGTGTGGGAAGTACTTGATAATTAGAAAATATTCAAAAATGAACTATTTTGGATTGAAAAATCTATTTCACATATCATAGATGAACCTAAGTTCATTCCACCATAGGATATCCAATCAATTTTGTAAAATATTAAGCTGGATATAAAGGACCAGTCCTAATAACCATAACCTACACATCCACCTAGCTAAAATTTAGTACCACCTCCATAGTAGGCAAATGCATAGTTCACGTTTTTTAATTTAATAAATAAATTATACTATGTAACATAGTCATAAGCATTAGGAGTGGGGATAGGTTGGTTGAAAACCCTAACTAGGATGGCCACCTACTTAAGATAGTCTATGGAAAATCAAAAAGGGTGGTAGGCAAGTATGCTACTTATTTGAAAACCTGAAAGTACATATAAGTAGTGTACAAAGGGTTTGAATTATTAAATGGAACATAGAGTAATTACTACCACTTTTGTGAAAGGCTAATCTTTTCCAGCTTTAGCTGAGATTAGTGTTTAGATTTTGCCCCTGGATGAAACAATAGCTTATGTTCAAAAAAGTGTTGAACGTGGAGTAGGGCCTTGTAAAATTTCAAGTGTATAATTGATGGACACATGTGCATAAGGTATCATTTTATCATCTATATTATCTTTTAGATTTCTTTGTCCTTGTTATCCAAGTGATATATATACGAATGCCAAGAGTATTTCTTTTTGTACATTAGAAAGTTGTAATGTGAAGAAACAGAGTTGTGTAAAAATCTATATATAATGGTTTGATATAATGGAATATGGTTCTGATGTGTGATATAGATTAATATACTATCTCTATTATGGTTTTCCTAAGATTATTTTATGTATGATTGGTACACAATGTTTACTTTATTTTGGTTTAGCTTATTCTATCTTTTATTATGTTGTTTATGTTACAGAATTGTTAACGCCATGTTAGTTTATCCATATATGTATTATTTTGTATAAAATTGAATATTACACAAATTATCTCATATTATTATTCTTTTCCACTTCTTTTTACACAAGCTATCCCTATAATTAACATGTTTTGGAGAAATTATAGAAAACTATGCTAACATTCCTTTAATATGCCTTGAAGGAATTTTTATTACATTGAGTTTACCCTAATGCATGTTTGAAAGGTATAAGATATATCCTAAGAGATAGCTTTCAAAAATGAATTAAGGTACCTTTGAAGGTACTACAAGTTCTTTTAAGGTATATTCTAAGATATACCTTGAAAGAGCTTGTAGTACCTTCAATGGGTCTCCTAGTAGATACCTTAAAAATTCACATGATTGGAATTATCTTTCAATATACCTCTTATGAGATACCTTAGAGAGCCTTGCAATACCTTTAAGGGTACTATTATGCATATTTGAAATATATTTCTTAAGAGATGCATTCAAGGTAGCCTTGAAGGTACTATAATTCCCTTCAAATTATATTATAGGAGATACCTTGAAGGAACTTGTATTACTTTCAAGTGTTTTCCTAGTAGATTCCTTGAACATGCACATGATTGGAATTTTATTTCAAAGTATCTCCTATTTAGGGGATTACCTTAAAGGTTCTTGTGGTACTTTCAAGGGGTCTCCTCATAGATACTTTGAATATGCACACAATAAGAATTTTATTTCAAGGTAGTTCCTAAGATATAAGTTAAACATGCACACAATTGGAATTTTTATTTTGAGTTATCTCCTAAGAGATACATTGAACATGCACACAATTTAAATTTTCTTTTGATGTGTCTCCTAGGAGATACTTTGAACATGCACATGAATAGAATTTTATTTCAAGGTATCTCCTAGGAGATACCTCAAAATGATTTTTAATACCTTTTATGTTGATTGAAAATGTCCTTGTAATGGATTTGATATAACTGTGTTACCTTTTAGTTGGTACAAACCCTGATTCTAGTTCAACTTTAAATGACATGCAATAGTGTTATATGGATTGGTTTTGTAGCTACATAAGTTCCAGACTTTGTTGCATTATTTTTTTACTTTCAAAAATGGAGAGACAATGAGATCCTATGGTATTTTTCCATTTATCACCTAGTTACATCATTCTAGCTTATAAAGAAGTTATTAAGTTAATGACCCCATGATTTAATTAAAACACTCCACTTGGCATCCAATCATGGCCTTCCTAAGCTTCTATTATTTTCTAATTCTCATGACACTATGATCCTATCGTATTGTTCCACTTGGCACTTGGTCATTCCCCCAAATACAGATGCAATATTTTAATTTCATAACACATTGATTGAATGATAAGATGACACTTGGTAGTAAGTCATTTAATCTTAGGTATATAGATGTGACATGGAAACCACATGGTATTTGAGAGTAATGGGTTCAATACAAAAGCACCCATATCTCACCAAAATAATATGATCAATAAATCCATGAAACTAAAGACTCTATGTTCAAATTAAAACATGAAACTTAGAAAATTAGCATGGAATTTAGGTCCATTAAGAATTTCATATAACAAAGCCATATAATAATGTGAGCCAATAAGAACTTGTGACTTACCAAACCAACAAAATTTCTAAGGCCAGGTTAGTCTAAGGATGAAGGAGGTTAGTTCATGATATAATTGAAGACAAGAGATCCAATGGAAGGGAAACAAATGGCAAGGTGTCATAAAAGATGGGTCCACTGAGAGTTTCATATATACATGCAACAATGTGAGCCAATGAAAGCCTTCCACTTGGTAAGTTAGCAGGGGTCCCAAGACTACATCAGCCCAAAACAAAATGGGTCAAGCTAGGAAAAATTAAAAGGAGGTATGAGCTAATCCAAAGATGCCACATGCCAAAATATCATGCTTCCCATCTAGATAACCCAATATCCAAAGTAAAAAATTGGAATGCATGAAGAGACACCAAGTGTCAAGCACATGTAAAGTACAATACCTAAAGGACACATTATTTTCCATGATCACCAGCTATTGGTATAAATTAAATGTTGATGGAGGCTCATTTTAGTAGTTATGAATCTAAGTCACCTCAATAAAAAATCAATCCTATAATGCGAAGACATGTGGACAAAGTAAGAGTGATGATTGGCCAATTCCCAAAAGTGAATTTTTTAAGCCATTAGAAAAACAACAAATAGCCACCCATGTTTTATGTCAAATATAATCAAAAATACTTACCATTTATTACCCATATCTTGTAATTTAAAATTATGAGAAAAATCTAGGGTATAAAGCTTATCGTCTCAAATCTTAGCATTTATCATTGCTATTTGTTAAAAATTATGAAGTAATCTATATCAATTATTAAGAAAATTCTATACATTTGTTTAACATCAATGCAATCCATAGGATCATAAATTGAAAATTAGAAGTCATGGCCAAAGCAAGAACATCTAGAGCTACCAAGATAAAACAAGTCCCATTCTTATATTTCTATGGAACATAGTCTTTCAAGACAATAAGTTTAAGGAAATTATATTGGCCATAGATTAAAAACACTAAAATGACTTCTACCATGTGGAGAGGCTGGTAGACCAAGATAATGATGATGAACAAGCTCCCTATGTTGTAGATGAAAGGTCTAACATCTTGGCACTTAAACTTGTAATATTACACAAAGATGCATCTAATCTAGAGGTGCTCCCTTGTGTGGGACTTAGTCCACCAAATTTTTGTTCACTCTAGGTGTGTGGATCACATGATCAAATCTTTAAAAATTGGTAATGATATCACTTATATAGCTATATTGGCCTTTCAAGCCTATTATGACTTGGCTAGGCCTAAAATTATTTACAATAAAGACATTGTGACCCAATGGATCAATTCACATAATATCAAAGAAATATTGAAAATTTGGATAGAGTCCTTGAAGAGGTTCATCTTCAAATTAAAATAAATTCTATTCCCATCACCCAATTCAAAAAAGGGGTTAGAATGGGGATGGCCAAGATGAACAAGCTACATGGAGCAGAAGACACTCGCCATGTGGATGAAAAGTAGGTTCTGCTACTATCTATGATTATAGATAAATCCATGATCCTTCCCCTTGGGGAGATCATCTCCTACAATTTGTCTACCAAAATCAATAATGCCATGGCTAACTAGGGAAATTATTTCTACATGATGTCCTACTTGGTTGATGCCATCTATGCCACTCTCAAGTTCCCTAGTTTACCAATTGGGACCCAAACATGAGATGGACCATCCCCTATATCTTTAAATAGGTTATAATTTATAAATATAGGTAGGAGATGTGGGTTGTTGTTGAGAATTTATACCTAATTATATACAGAGCCATCCATAAAAGAACTATGCCTAGGTTGTCAATAGAGATTACGGTAACCCTTAGCACATTGGAAGACTTTTGGTACTACCAAGACTATAATATAATTATATATGAAGGAATCAAGATAGCCACTTTTGAATTACCCACAATAGTTCTAGATAAACTATCTTAGTAGTAAATTTCCTTATAATTACACATTAGAGTAAATAGACTGTACAAAAGTAAGAAAAGGGGGCCAGTCCTCCCCCAATTGGTCAACATAGATTGATTCAAAAATTAAAACTTGGTACTTAGTCATAGATTATTCCAAACATAAGTCTACTTTCAATCTACAGAAAGATACTGATATGGAATGTAACCCTATGTACTTGACATTTGATCATTACATTAGATACAAGGCTGCTCTCAATATCACACATCATCATAAGACTAAGGATGGAGACTAGGTCTACCTTAATGAAGCTAATAATGAATAAGCTAGGTAAAGGCTAAAGGCTGTTAGGATCAAGGAGGTGAAATAAATAATGGATGGCACCAGGTTATTTTAGGTATCCAAGCACTAGGATACTCAAGTAAGAATGTCTATATCTCCTATCCCTACTCCCAATGTTGAAGAAGAAGAAGGGTGAACTGACCCACAACTCAATCAGAGAATACTTCAAGCATTATCTCCTACTTTAGAATAAGGAGGGACTATCACTAAGAAAAAAGTTGGGTAGACTTTCAACTTAGGGGTCCCATTTGGAAGCATGTCCCACATGCAAAATACTACTATAATGTAGGCCATACCTTCAATAGGAATAATAATAGCTCTTACTTTGACAACTTCAACATTAACATTGCCTCCCTTTCTCCTATCTAAGAAGGATAGAGTGATGTAGGTAAGGAAATTATTGTCTTACCCCCCTCTTCCTTCTAAAATCAACCCTTGAGCATAATTTAACCCCCCAAATCTAGGTCATATCCACCTCCAACCTTATTGGCCCCTCACTAGACCTATAATTAGGCCTATAAACATGCCATTGATCTCCATCACCCCTTTCACCATATCATTCACTTCAAGGGTCTTGGTGATGGAAACGTTTCCCATCTTAATTCCCAAGCTTATGCCTATACCCATCCCTCAATTGCCTAATAATATTCCTATTTTCATCCTTCCATAATTTCCCCTATTCTTTGTTAATTCTTCAACTAGCACTATTGCTTATTCATCCCCTAACTCTCCATTCACATTGGCCACAACCACTAATATCTCCTATACATCTACCTTTCAAAAAATGAATTTGTATCAACCATTGACTCCCTCATTATATCCCCAAGTGTATCTTTAGATAAATCATGGATTAAGTAGATACAACTAGATGCTAGGAAGAACATAAACTAGGTCATAATGGACCCTCCCTAGATTACACTAAAATTTTACAAGGAGTCGAGGGAAATGAAGAGGGTGACCAAGAGGAAGATTACCCACCCTAACCAAAAAATCCAATATTAATCACAAGAAACCTTATTTTAGATAACAAAGACAAAAAAGGTTGGGTAGGGCCAAAAAAAACATGAGAAGGACCCCCTCTTAGTTCTCCAAAGAACTTTAGATGTGGCTATCATATTGGTTAAGGGAGTGAAATAAATAATGACTAAGTTAGAGCAACAACACCATGCCACCTTACCAGAGTAGACCATAATAAGAGTAGAATGGGCCAAGGATGAAATTTTTGATATGTTGAATACCTTCACTCAGTTCAAGGTAAAGGGAGATGAAATATATAATAAAGTATTCAAGGTAAAAGTTGTGTATGGAGGATGTGAAAACAAGATAATCAACCTTATGAACTTGATTAAAAGGAATAAAGTTGAGGACCTAAACCTAATTCCCTTAGAGGACTTGAGCATTGATCAATCCTATGTAATTTTTAGGAGAAATAACTTAAACCAATGGATTGAAGATATGAGGTCTCAGGGGAGATCCCTTATGCAACAAGGTGACAAAGTTAGCACCTTACTGAAGGATGCCAAAATTATGCACTTGGCCAACAAATATGGATCCATCATTAGCAGTGATGCTTTTAAGGATCAACTACATAACTTCATGGGAAATTTTTGAAAGAAAGACATGACTAGAGGGGTGAACTTTGAACAATAGATGGTGGATTTTGTAGCCTTTTCCATCCAAAGCATAGAGAATGTTGAGGCCATCAAGAAAACTATGGGACCTCTCTTAAGAAGGCATGATGTAATGGTTGAGCTCATAACCCAATATATGGAAGAAACCTATCATCAATTTGAGATTAATAGATAGTGAGTACAATAAATGATCCTATGTATGATAAGGGTATGTTGAGGCTAAAAAATAAAATTCCACCTCAGAAGCCACCATGTTTATTCATCCCCTAACTCTACGTTCACATTGGCCACAACCACTAATATCTCCTAAACATCTACCTTTCAAGGACTAACATCATATCGACCATTGACTCCCTCATTATATCATCCAAGTATCTTTTTAGATAAATCATGGATTAAGTCGATAAAACTAGATGCTAAGGAGAACATAGATCGGGTCATAATGGACCCTCCCCAGATTTCACTAAAATTTGACAAGGAGTCTAGGGAAATGAAGAGGGTGACCAAGAGGAAGGTTACCCACCCTAACAAATAAATCCTATATGAATCATAAGAAACCTTATTTTAGCTAACAAATATAAATAAGGTTGGGTAGGGCCAACAAAAACAATAGTAGAAGGACTCCCTCTCATTTCTCCAAACAACTATAGATGTGGCTATCATATTGGTTAAGGGAGTGAAATAAAGAATGGCTAAGTTGGAGAAAAAACACTATGCCACCTTACCAGAGTAGACCATAACAAGAGTAGAATGGGCCATGGAATAAATTTTTGATATGTTAAATACCTTGGCTTAGTACAAGGTAAAGGGAGATGAAATATATAATAAATTATTAAAGGTAAAAGTTAAGTATGGAGGATATGACAACAAGATAATCAACCTGATGAATTTGATCAGAGTGAAGAAAGTTAAGGACCTAAACCTAATTCCCTTAGAGGAGTTGAGCATTTCTCAGTCCTATGTAATTTGTAGGATAAATAAATTGAACCAATGGATTGAAGATATGAGGTCCTAAGGGAGATCCCTTATACAACAAGGTGACAAGTTTATCACCTTACTCAAGGATGCCAAAATTATGCACTCGGCTAAGAAAGATAGATCCATCATTAGTAGCGATGATTTTAGGGATCAACTACATAACTTCATGGGAAACTTTTGAAATAAAGACATGATTGGAGGGGTGATGTTTGAACAAGAGATGATAGATTTAGTAGCCTCTACCATCCAAATAATAGAGAATGTTGAGGCCATCAAGAAAACTATGGGACCTCTCTTAAGAAGGCATGATGTAATGGTTGATCACACAACCAAGATATTGAATAAACCTATCATCAATTTTAGATTAATAGATAATGATTATAACAAATGCTGTTGTGTATGGTAAGGGTAGGTTGAGGCCCAAAAATAAAATTCCACCTCAGGAGCCACCATCTTGTCAGCCCCTCCTAGAATGTCTTCTTCCTCAACCAGCACTAACACTGCATCTTCTTCTATAGTAAGAGATTCATCATCAATAATATCAGTGGGATCCTAGCCTATCTCCTTAATATCAAAATAACCACCTATTGGGTTCCTTATAAATAGGAAATATGTCCCATGGTCCCTCAAATTGTATTGTAAAATATTCCCATATTTTATAGGGAATTATTTTTAACATTAAGACATAGAAGACCCTATCTACTGATAGGTGTCATGTTACTCAATTCCTTTTGTAACTGACTAATACATTAAAATGGACTATATATAGGGGTTCCCCCCTTCATTATAAACTAGAGATAGAATTATGTGAATTAATGCAATGAAAAAATAAATTCTAGTAATTAAATCACTGTTTCCATTGTTTTCATGTGTTCTTGTTTCTCAACCTTTGTTAATAATATATGATATCATTTATTTAATGGTTAATATATGGTATTAGTGTTTCAAATACATCTTATCAGTTTTTGTTTTAAGCTAGGCTAACAAAGTCTATTATGTATGCTCTATTTGGATCCTACTCTACTAGTGAATGTGTTTAGTATTTTAAAGCATCCTTTCCAAATATGTGAATTATATTCACCTTAGAATCATCACTACACTTATGATATTTTGGACATAATCACTAGGATTTCATATCTGTTAGTTTTATTTTCATTATTGATAGAAATAATCAAAGGAGATTTATTGGTCTTTATTGTTGGAAGGGAACTTTCTTTTCTTCCGTACCTTACTCCTTGCTTTTAAAATTTTTAAACATGAATAATTTTATATTAATGCTCTTTGTGTATTTTCATTTGTTTTTTAAGTCTTTGGGCTTATATTGGTAAATACAAAGCAATTTACATCATGAAAAATCTAGGTAGATTATGTCATTACCATAGTCCTATTATCCTTACAATAGGATCTAATTGCAGACTAGAAGATGGTAATAACATAATCTCTTCAAAAAAATTGAGTGAATCCCCAAGGTTTTCCAAGACCTAAAATATAATATGATAAATGTTATTATGATGGTTGCATTATGTCCTTGACATAGACACACATCAATAGTCTCGAAAGACTTGAGGATGAATCTGAATATTCTCAACCTACTATTTCCTATCATTCACTTTTAGGTATTAGTACTCCTCTAATTATTAAGGTGGTGGGTTTCCTCAAGAAATAAAAGTTGACTATATTTATTTCCTCTTAGATTACACACAAATTCATTAATAATAATTTGGCTACTTAGTTCAACTATTTCATTTACCCAGGTCTAGAATTTCAAATCCTAATTACAGGTGGGGGTATAGTCAATTATTTTGGTAAATGCCATAGTATAAAGGTATGGGAGACTCCCTGTTATATTATATTATTTTTTATATTATCATGGATGGGGATAAACATTTTTTTGAATTGTAATGGCTCACCACTTTATGAACAATTGAGATGAATTTTGAGTAACTATTCATGCTTATTTATTTAGAAGAAAGGACACTTGAACTACATGGTTTATTGGCTAAATACATGAAATTAGTTAGTTTTCACAATATGATGAATATGATTAAAAAAGGTGCAAATTAATTGTTATGAAACTATTTTCCATATAATTTAAAATAAATAAGGAGTATACCCATATTGAATTACAACTGGCGGAGTCTACCCATTTTTGTCTTATACACCCACTTGACTCCCTTAACCTCTTTTGATTTTGGAAGGTCAAATAACTCCAAATTTTAATTTCTCTCTATGGTAGAAAAAAAAAGGTGTAGGCCTAGGTGGGTAGCAAGTAACAAGACTAAGTAAAATAAAAGACTGAGACTATGGGGATAGTCTAGAACAAATAATATTGTTGGAAATGTTATAAATAAACATGCAAGAAAATATGAAATATGGGAGGGTAGATTTATAGAAATAAAACATAAAATTTTCATATATTAAAATCACCTAAAATACTATTACAAATTATTTACCATGTCTAAACTTGTACAACTACAACTATTCAAAAGACTCATAATAACATAATTTCTACTTTCCATGCTTCAAATTTTACATGTCAGGCTTCACATGTTTCATGTTGGGATTCAAATTTTAATTTTCATCATCAAAATATTTGGCATTTGATTTTACAATATCAAACTTTTATAGCTATAGTTTTTCACAAGACTCACAATAGCATAATTTCTATTTTTTATGTTTCAAATTTTTCATGTTGAGCTTCAAATTTTCCATGTTGGGCTTCAAATTTTCCATGTTGGGCTTCAAAATTTGATTTTCATCATCAAAAATTTTATCGTCCAATTTTTAATAATATAATCTTTGACTCCACAATGATGTCATGACTGTTATCATAATTTCTTTAAAATTAAGACTATTTCATATATGGAAAAATATACTTCTTGAAAGAGTAATTATTGAATATAAAATACAATCCCTTAAAATAATAAACTCACCATTAATATTTTAGAGTGATGGTTTATCGCAGTAAAAATAACCCTACCATTATGGTAGGGTGATCTTCATGTGTATTTTGATATCAATCCCCCAATAAGATAGATTTAATTCAATGTAGATTGTCATTTTATTTGATGTTTTAGCCTTTAAAATTGGATAATAAAAATAATGTCAAAACATGTCAAACAATATGTGTGTGTGTGTGTGTGTGTGTGTGTGTGTGAAAGAATAGGTAGCATTGCCCCTCTTAAATTATGACATTCTATTCAAGAATGAACTCTTTATTAAATTCTAAAGCATACAATCATTGACACATTGGCACAATATGAATCATTTGAATGACACCATTTTAATCTCTATCATATTAATTTAACATAATCTTGATATTCGACATTGAAACCTTATTACAATATTAATTGATCCAATAGCACCATATTAATTTCACATTAATTTAACACATTTGAAGAGTACTTAAACAAGGATTTATTTATTATGATGTGACTAATAGAGATTTTTCCCATGAATGAGGCTACTTAAATAGGATTTTGACATCCAACGAGAACATAAATTATATTAATTATCCTAAAGTATTAATTTTTATGAACATGTAAATGATGTCAAGTTAATCTCACCATATCTAATTTAATCTCATACATTAAACATTTATATTTAATTATTAATCAATACTATAATTACTCTGTTTAAATTATCTAATCCTTAATCTCACCATATTCCAAGTGGAAAGAGCATTTAGACATCAATGGGTCATTTTCAGGTTATAAATTGGTTCTTTTTGTTAGTTTGGTTGATTATCTATATTTTTTCAAATTTAAAACTATTAAATATATTAGTTCATAAGATTATTTGATTATAGTTATTAAAAAATGTGAAATTGAATCACCTTAAAATTCATCATTTGGGTCCCTATTAGTTTTTCAAACATAAGGAAATAAATAGTAATCAATAGTTATAAGTGATAAACAACCCTAATCTCCACCATTTCATTATTCTATCCATTTCATAACAATAATCTATGTAGACTATCTGAATCTTAGCAATTTCATAACATAAAGTGCTAAATAATGAATAAAAGGGCCAAGTCAACATCACTCACACATTTTAGATAGAGTAAAAAATATATTAAACACTATTAAGATTAAATACCTCAAAGTAATGATCTACATAAATGCTAGTAACAAATATGGTTAATGCTTTAGACACTCTACAACCTGCTCTGTTGTGATTTGTCAGCGCTCTACAATATATGTTCAGAAAAAACTAACAATATTTAGGAATAAGAATATATCTGGTCAGACATGTTTGATAGTTTTTGTTCCACTTAAAAATGTGTTAATATTAGATGGACCTCATTTTTCAAAGTAAATTTGAATTTTAAATTCATTGGGGACATCCACCTATTTCTGAATGCAAATGCACCTCAGGAGTAGTCAAGTTGAATTGAAGGCAAGTGATAAATTTAATATATTAAAATTATATTTATATATATTATATTTATATATATTATATTAAAATATATAATATTTATTTTAAATATATACAAAAATTATATATTATATAATGTAATTTAATATTATAATATTCTATATTATACAACATATTTTAATATTATTATTATATAATATATATGTTAATATAGTTTATAAATTAAATAATAATTATATATTATATATTTCAGTATAATATACTTAAATTTATATTATATAAAATATATAATTTATATATAATATTAATTAGTTTAATATATAAAAATATTATGATATTAATACACACACCCACACACATCAAATTATAATTATGTGTTATGTATTTTAGTATAATATATTTAAATTTATATTATATAAAATAAATAATTTATATATATTATTACTCAGTTTAATATATATATATATATATATATATATTATCATGCACATTTACACACACACACACACACACACAAACACACACACACATCATGATATATAATGTATGTATATATGTATTGGTAATAGGAATTTTTTAAATCTAAGAAGTGTAAAATTATAATTGATAGTTAAACCTAGTAATTCCAAACCCTTGACAATGTCAAAATATTAAGTTCATCTAAGGTAATTTTGGGTGCAAACCGATTAGGATCTGAATCACCATAAAATGATTTAGTCTATCATGGCTTGCATTCTTCATGTAAATATATAGCCTATTAGCGTGTAACCTCTACATCAAAATTATAACTCCCTTGGTTTCGATCAAGGCACATTTATATTCACTAGATAAGAAGCTCAATTGTTGTTGATCAAGTTTTTTCTTGGTGATTACAATGGAGAAATTGCTTTTGTTAAAATGGCACTAAATTTTTTAAAGCAACCAAGAGGAATTTTGGGTTGATAGATTGGATAAAAAGTTAAAGTGAACATATATGTTCCAAAGACACCATCTATTCTATGTATGCCTATTATGCCTAGTGATGATGCATTCTTAAGTATACCACCACCAATTGTTTCTCCTAAAGATACTATTAATGTATCATCTTTAAAAAATGTCTATGAAAATATAATTAATATTATGCAATAGCCTATTTATAAATCATTACCATCAATTCCAAGGTTCCATGAAGATAATTTTACTTCTATTTCCATATTTAAACTTTTATAATTTTTATTGTATGATCTTTTAGTGGATTACTGAATATTTTATAATTCTTATGATCCCTTGGATGTGATCCAAAACCCATAGTAGGAGACCCATCAAGTGTAATTTTTTGGGACTCGTATAAGTCTTGAACCTTATATCACAAGAAAAAACATATGTTAGTAGAATGCATATGGCCCTAGTGAAAATTAAAATATTCATTCTCATCATATTATCCCCATGCAAGAAGTTTACTCATATAAAATTCTATACAAATATAGGGAGAGATATAAGTTGACACTCGGCTAGATTCTTAATAAGAAGCACCAAAGGTTTTGTGAATCTAGTATTTTTTTGTGGTGAATTCTATAATACAACTTGGTGTGGTACTACAGTGTTGATTATTTAATTGGTATCACATTTTGGTTCATTCGAATAAATTTGTAAGATAGATTGATCTTAAATTTTGTATTTAATGAGGCAAATGTAGTGGCCCCATACTTCAATAGACTTTTTGATGCAAAAAGTTTTATTTATCAATCATGCTTAGCATCACCTTTCATGTTTCTCATAATTATAAAATTTCATTGCCACAAAGTGTGGTGACAAGGGTTGAAATTATACCTCTAATTTAAGAGGTTTATGCAAGACATATTATGAATCAAACACATATTTAGATGCCTTTTAGGTGCTCTTCTCGATGAGAGAATTTTTTTCCTCCAATACTTTAATCATTTCTAATGAGAATTATGAAAAAGGCCCCATTATGGTTTAAATTATTCATTGAAGTTGACATCAAGGGGGATGAATATGTATTCCCACTCAATGTACACTCAATTTTTGATATGATTAATGGACCTAAAAGAGGAACATCCTTCATATTGGTCTCTATCGTATTTGATATCTGACCAATTCAAATGTCTATTATGCTATAATTATTTAAATTAACTAATACAATCACAAGTGTAAATTAAATAAAGGTGAGTAGCTATCATAGGTATTTGAAAAGGTCAATTCTATCTTAAAGGTATTCTAAGGGGGCTATAAATTAAGGAGTAAAATCTCTATTAGATAATTCTATCATGTAAATTAACAAATATAAATAAACATATTTAATAAGAATAATTATAATAAATGATAAAAATTTGTAAATATTTTTATATTTATTATTTATTTATTTATCATGTTTAAATCTTTAAATATTTCACTAAATAATTTATGTTTAAATAATTTTTCAGAGTGGTTAGTTTTTGCCTCTTCATAAAATGAAACTTTTTTTAATAGAATGTTATTTTACTAAATTACTTATTTGTATTCAAGTGGTGATAAATAGAAGAATTAAATCTATACTAATAAAAATATTTAAACGCTGTCACAATTCCATTGCAAATATTTTGACTATTTTCTACAAGTCTAAATCTCTTTGAATCTAGATAAGGTTATATCTTCCAACCATAGGAGTAACAAGAATTCCTTTGCCATTTACTAAAATGAACCATGCCAATTTTTGTATACAAGTCCACCTCTAAACCATTTTTAATGACTTGGCATGAATGTTAATATATATTTTTATATTCCACTTCAATTACAATCAAATGTTCAGAAACACATTCCATACTTAATATAATTTTTACTACTTCATGTGCCCCTGATATTGAATTAAACAACCTCAAACAAGTGATAGTGTTATTTATCTAGGTTTCATCCAAGAATTCCTAAAAGTTTAAATCTTTAACTATGGCTTTAAAATATGAGTTATTTCATATGACTAAGACTCAAAATAGAAATAACTGCTAGATGGTTGTGTAACATTGACTAATAAAGATTTTTATTAAACCCCATCCATATGCATATTATAATATAATGAACTAATACATCACATAATATAATTATCAAGTTTCATTCCATGGTGCATCTATCCAATTTTCATGCCTCTTCATAAATGTAAATACAAGAAATTAACACCCCTTTATGTATATGAAGTACAACATTACTAGTTATTTAAAATTATGATAGGAAGTCATTAGTGGAGCATTGAAAATATTAATATAGCTGCTCAATACTACCACAAGAAGATATGGTGAACATATTGTTAATCTAGTAAATATTCTATATAGTTCATTCTATAATACAAATTGATGTGGCACTACCATGATCATTATTTGATTGGTATCATATTTTGGTTCATTCATATTAACTTTGTAAGATGGATTGCTATTAAATTTTATATTGCATGAGACTAATGTAGTGTCTCCATACATAATCTTTTTTGATGCAAGGATTTTCATTTCTCAGCCATGCTCAAGGTCACCCTTCATGTTTCTCATAAGTAGGAAATTTTAGTGTCACAAAGTGTGGTGACAAGGGTTGAAATGATACCTCTAATGCAAGAGATCTATGCAAGACATGTTGTGAATAAAGTGGGTCATATTTGGATGCATTTTAGGTGTTCTTCTCAATGAGATATTTTTTCCTCCAATAATTGAATCATTTGTAATGAGGATTATGAAAAATCCCCACCTTAGTTCAAATTATTTATTGAAGTTGACATCAAGGGGGATGAATATATAATCCCACTCAATGGACACTCAATGTTTGATGTGATTAATGGAATTGAAAGTGGAATGTCCTCCATATTGGTATCTATCATATTTGATATCTAACCATGTCAAATGTTTATTATGTTATACGTTTTTAAATTAACTGAGTCACAAGTGTAAATTTAATATAGGAAACTTGCTATCATAGATATTTAAATTGGTGAATTTTATCTTAGAAGTATTGCAAAGGGCTAAAAATAAGGAGTGAAATCCCTAATAGATAATTTAATCATAAAATTAATAAATATAAATAAACTTATTTAATAAGAATAATTATAATAAATGATAAAAAATTATAATTACTTCTATATTTAAAAATTGAGTTTAACATTTATTTGTATTTATCATGTTTAAATCTTGAAATAATTTTACTAAATAATATATGTTTAAATGTTTTTTTAGAGTGGTTAGTTTTTTACACCTCATCAAATGAAACATTTTTAAATAGAATGTTATTTTACTAAATTCATTATTCGTATTTAAGTGGTGATAAATAGAAGTAAATCTGTACTGATAAAAATATTCAAAGACTATCACAATTTCATTACAAATATTTTGACTATTTTATACAACTCAAAATCTCTTTAAATCTAGATAAGGTTCTATCCTCCAACCATAGGAATACCAATAATCCCTCTTCCATTTATTAAAATGAACCATGTCAATTTTTTTACACAAGTCCACGTCTAAATCAATTTTAATGACTTGGCATGTATGTTAATAGTTGTTTATATATTTCACTTGAACTACAATCAAATTTATATAAACACATTTCATACTTAATATAATTTGGACTACTTCATATACCCTTGATATTAAATTAAACTACCACAAACCATTGACAATGGTAGTTATCTAGGTTTCATACAAAGAATTCTTGAAAGTGTAGATCTCTAACTATAGCTTGTAAATAAGAGTTGTTTCATTTAACTAAGAGTCAAAATAGAAACAACTCTCAGATGGTTGTATAGGATTTACTAATTAAATTTTTAATTAAACCTCATCCATATGAATATTATAATACAATGGACTAATATATCACATAATATAAATATCATAGTGTCACTCTATGGTGCATCCCTCCAATTTCCATGCCTCTCGATAATAGGGAATATAAGAAATTAACACACCTTTATGTATATGAAGTACAACATCACTATTTATTTAAAATTATGATAGGAATACATTATTTAGGAATTTAAAATCTTATTTTAGTTGCTCAATACTACCACAAGAAGATATGGACATATGTGACCCATAAAAACTATCCATAGTCAACTAAAGGCCAACCATATTCTATATGATTAGTGACATAGTAAGATATAAATATTGAAGGGTATGATTAGCTTATTTTCATGGCATGTGCCTTATGATTAAATAATTTAAGGCTGTGATTATATTTATGTGTAAATTTTCAATAAAATAAATAAATTGAAATAATAATATGTACAAAATAATTACAATAAGGTCAAATGTATGTATGTACGTATATAATTCTTAAAGGAATATAAAATGTGAAAATGGGGGTTATTATGCCAGGAGATTTATTAAAATAAATTCATATTTACACTTAAACATAATTTACAAGTTTAACTCACATGTCAGTAATTTATTGCACAAATGAAATCACATTAGCAATGCCTATGTCTGATCTTACCCATATAGATGGAGGAGTCTCAAAAGAGGTTGATAATTAAACAAATAAAAAAAATCATCATTAGTCTATAATATATATAAAATTAAATTCATCTACATAAATGACAATTTATAAAATTCAAAATTACATATGTATATATAAATATCAACTAAGTAATTGTAGCAATATATGAGCTACAAGATGGTTCACAATCTTGCTAAGAAAAATATGGTATTGCATCCTATTAAAACCTAAAAAATTACATATATAATATTTTAATTTATATGTAAAATAATTATTATCTTTTAAACACTATTTATAATTTAACAATTCTAACAAAAAAATTACATGTCAAATTCAAAAGATACTTGTAAAGGTGCAGGCAAGATTTCCAAACCAAATGTATGTTTCAAAAAATCATCAATCAAAACCATATCATATATAATTAGAAATACCACCATAATTGGTTTACATCAAATCCTTCTCCTCATCTACTTTAATTTTCAATTCATACAACACCATAGGATCTATATTAATGTGCTCGAGTAATAGTGTTAGTTGTAGCATCTCCATGTCCACTATCATAAGCATTAGTATGGAAATTTTGGATGGTATGTTACATGAGGGTGTTAATAAGTGACTTAAGTGCATGTAACCTATCAATATATACAACATCCATAACTATAGAGGGATTGTATTAGACTAAAGTGGTTATTTAGTAGAGACTCTCACAGGTTGATTAGGCACATGATATGCACCCAACCTATTATGTCGAAAGCCTTTTTATTAGCCCTTAAAATCTTGATAATAAAATTAAAAAATAATTTCATTTAAGATATTAAAATTCTAATAAATTTTCCTCAAGAAATATGAAGGAACCCCATTGTTGTTAGAAGGTGAGACATTATAAACCATCCACCATTAATCCCAAAAAACATGTCTCATCAACTTATAGTGGTAGTAGTGGAATGATAAATGTTTGAATTACATTAGAAGTAGCATATTGGTTTTTGGATTAATGAATAATGAGCATTTTTTTATTTTTTATATATCAAACTAATAGCTAAAAAATTTCTATCACAGTAGGAATTGCATCTCTCTATAAGATTCCCATCTATCAATTTGACATGTTACTATTTAATTAAATTCACCTACAATAATGACTCTAATGTATTTAAAAAAAGGTATGGTAGGGTTTGGATAAATGAAAATACCTCATTGGCCTAATTAATTCCTCAATCTTTTTTTTTCTATTATATGTATGACCAAAACCTCCTGATTACATAGGGGTTCTTATGGAATTGTAGGAGGGTTAAAAGGTTTTACAATTTTTTATCATCATCTTCACTTCCCACATTTCATTATACATTTTATTAAATGCTACACAATCCTCTGGTAGTTTTTATTTGAGTTTTAGTCAAATAAAACAACTCATATTTACAAGCCATAGTTAGAGATCTACACTTTCAGGAATTCTTGGATGAAACTAAGTTGCTGAAGAAAATAAAATAATATATTACTTCTAATTATAAATGAGTGAACAAAAAAGAAAGAAAAAAAAATATTTAATATTGAAATTATATGTTAACCCATACTAAAACAATGAATTGAGAATATGAAATAAAGAGTTTCTAACATCTATAAAAATAAAAAAATTATAGTCGACTGCAAGTGCATGAATACATAAATCTTACTAAGCATTACAAAAAATCACCAACAAGGCTATGATATACTTGAGTAAAAAAAAATAGTCTTGTCCATAGAAACTAATGAACCATTTTCTAGCTTACTTGGAAACACCTTTATATACGAAAAGATCTACTAATAAATGCATCTCACAGTTAAACCTCAAAATTGTACTTAGTAAGAAATCATTCTAGTCTTAATAAATTGGAAAACTTCCAAATTTCTTTGTTTTCAAATGAACTAGAGGATTTGATGGATAAATAAACTCATTGTTAATAACTAGAATAGAGATTCATTGGTGCTAAATAAATTTTAGCTTAATTTTAATCAATTTAATAGAAAATTACATATGACTAGATTGAATTATAGCTCTAAATACCTCATGGTTAATTGAAATTTGATTGTCATTTTGTAAAATAGAATACAGATTCATTTATATAATTTAACAATTTGTAGACTTTTTATAATCAAGTCAAAAGGATACAAAATTAATCATTCGTATTACATGAAATTTGATTATCTATCTATTTTAGTGCCCATTGTCCTATACCAAGTATCATCTAGAACATCAAATTTAATGCTTTGTGATATGTGATTTCAAATTTATGATACATGATTGAAACTTTTAATTTAATGCCTACCAAACATTAATGTTTGTTGTATTTGGTCTTTGAAGTAATCTACCTCATATGTTGTGCACATGGTGAAGCATCGTAGAGTTTTAAATCTTGCAACTATGAGTGTATTTTTGACCCCCTCTTGCACATGAATTTTAAATGAAATATAAACTCAACCTATTTCATGTTATGTGGCATTATATAATATGTTAAAAGCATAAAAACTGATTTAATTTCGTTAAAAATATAATAATAATTATGTACTATTAACAATATATAGATTTATTGAAATACATAATATTGATTCATAAACTATATTAACATATATTATATGATATAATGATATTTATTAATATTAAAATATATTTTACAAAATATATTATTTATATATAATATTAATATACAGTTAATAAATTTAATACATAAAAATATTATGGTATATATTATATGTCAATATTTATATAATAACTAATATTGTGTGTGTGTGTGTGTGTGTGTGTGTGTGTGTGTGTGTGTGTGTGTGTGTGTGTGTGTGTGTGTGTGTGTTGGTAAGACAAGTTATGTGAAGCGAAAGAGTGTAAATTAATAGTTAAACCTATTAATATCTCTAAACCAATACCAATGTCAAAATAAGTTCATCTAAATTAATTTTGGGTGTAAATTTGTAGGGATCTAAATCACCATGTAATGCTTTAGTATATGATGGATTGCATTCTTCATGTGAAGAGATAGCCTCTTAACATAATATCTATGTCAAAATTGTAACTTCCTTAGTTTCGATGAGGGGTCATTTGTATTTGATAGATAAGGAGAGAAATTTTGGGTGATTAGGTTTTGCCTTGGCGATTATAATGGAGAAATTGCTTTTGTTGCAATGGCACTAAAAAAATTAGAAGCAACAAATAAGAAATTTGGGTTTTAAAATATGATAAAAATTTGAAGTGGACATAAATGTTGGAAAGACACCATCTATTCCAATGTGTATGCCTTCTATTATACCATCACCACTTGTTTCTCCCAAAGATATTATTAAAAAAATTAAATCTTCAAAAAATGTGGATGAAACTCCACTTATTATGTAAGAGCCTATTATTTCTAAATCATTAGCATCAGTTCTAAGTTCCATGATCATAATTTTACTTGTATTTCCATATTTGAGCTTCTATAATTTTCATTGTATGATCTTGTAATAGATTATTAAACATTTTCTAATTTTGATGATCCCCTAGATGTGATAAAAAAAAACCATGGTAGGAGAACCATCAAGTGTAATTTGTTTGTGGTGAGTTTTTTGCTATTTTATTGAAATGAAATTACCAAAATTATATAAATCTACATTTAGATACAATCTATAAATAGAAAGTCTATATATAGAAATACTATATATAGTAAGTGTTTTAAGGTATCTGAAAATGATATTGATCATCTTGGGATGTACTAGTTAATTATCAAAATAACCTTGAAAATATTCCCAACAGATATAATTAAATTTTGTGTTTCATTTATAATTTCTATAATCTTGATAAATGAAGTTTTTGTGATTCTTGTATTGAAATATTTTTTTCAAGAGGAGTAAATTTACTTGGCTTACTTTTATATTCAAATTTAATTGACTTTAGATGGATGTTATTTGACCACATATTATTGAACCCGTTATTGGCCTTTGATGTTGAAGTACTTATTTGTTGGATATAATGTTTAATCCAGACTCTACATTAAGATATAACACATTGTTATCATGAATGAAAAGTTAATGTTTATAGATTGGTATGGTGTAGACTACTTATGCCCTCACATAACCATAATTTAGATAAGTACACAAAATCATTTTTCAAGAGGTCTTTGAGTTACTAGGTATGATTTTGTGTCACTTATTTTAATTATCATTTTAGGGTCAAATTCATCTCCAAATATTAGTTTATAAATTCAAGAAATAAAACTCACATTCATAGGTATTTGAATTGGTGAATTACATTATCTTAAAGTATTCTAGGGGGCTAAAAATTAAGGAGTCAATCCCTATTAGACAATTTGCTTATGTTACATCTTCAAAAAATGTTGATGAAACTCCACTTATTATGCAAGAGCCTATTATTTCTAAATCATTACCATTAGTTAGAAAGTTACATGATGATAAATTTACTTCTATTTCCATATTTGAACTTCTATAATTTTCATTATATGTCTTTCAATAGATTATTGAACATTTTTAAATTTTGATGATCCCATGAATGTGATCCAAAACCCATGGTAGAAGACCCATCATTTATAATTTGTTACAACTCATATAATTTGGGGGTTGACTAAATATGCTTAGGGATTACTTATAGGTGTAGGGAGAGATATGAGTTGACACTCAATCAAATTTGTAATAAGAATCATCAAAATATTTATGAATCTATTAATTTTTTGTGTGAAGAATTTTGTAATAGAGCTCCCTATGGTACTGCCATGTTCACTATTTGATTGATATCTCATTTTGGTTCATTCAAATTAACTTTGTATGATGGATTGATATTAAATTTTCATGTATTAGATGAGGCCAATTTAGTTTACCCAAAATTTATCTTGTTTAATGCAAGAAGTTTCATTTCTCAGTCATATTCAAGGTCACCCAACTATTTCTCATAAGTAGGAGATTTCAGTGCCACAAAGTTGGGTGGATTCAAGAGGATTATGAAAGATATATTATAAATCAATCACATAATTTGGATTCCTTTTAGGTATTCTTCTTAATGATATATTTTTTTCCTCCGATGCTTTAATAATTTGTAATGAGGATTGTGAAAAAGGCCCACCTTGGTTCCTTTACCTTGATTTAAAATATTTTTTCTCAAATGCAAATCTATATCTAAAGACATATATAAAATGAAAGTATATATAATAATAAATGTAAATCTATATATAGACATACTATATAAATAAAAAGTGTTCTTGTGATAGATGGAAATGATCTTGGTCATCAAAGAATGGACCAATTAGTCATTAGAATGCATTAGAAATGCTTTCCAAATGAGTACGTAGCTGAAAATAGATTTGATCATCTTGGATGTACCCATTAATCATCAAAATGCCCTTGAAAAGACTCACAAATGAGTTTATTTAAATTTTATTGGAATTAAAATCTATAAATTATATAAAACTACATTTAGATACAATCTATAAATGAAAAATCTATATATAGAAATACTATATATAGTAAGTGTTCTAATGTAGCTAAAATTACAATGATCATCTTAGGATGTATCAATTAATTATCAAAATGTCATTGAAAATTCTCCCAAGAAATACAATTAAATCTTGTGGTTCATCAGTGATATAAATTCTATAATCTTGATAAATGAAGTTTTTGTAATTCTTGTCTTCAAATATTTTTTTTAAGAGTAAATTTGTTTGGCTTATAGTTTTCTATTTATATTTTAATTTATTTGACATGGATGTGATTTGTTCACATATTTTCAACCCCAATATTGGGCTTCAAAGTTGAAGTACTTGTTTGTTGGCCAAAATGTTTAACCCTGACTCTGCATTGAGATATCACACCTTGTTGTCATGAAATAAAAGTTAAGTTTATAGATTGGTATGGTGTATAATACTTATGCCCTCACATAACCATAATTTAGATAACCCCACAAAATCCATTCCCAAGAGGTCTTTGAGTTACTAGGTACAATTTTGTGTCACTTATTTTAATTACTATTTTGGGGTCAAATTCATCTCCAACTATTAATTTGTAAATTCAAGAAAGGTGACTCACTCTCACTATTATTTGAATTGATGAATTAAAGTATCTCAAAGATATTCTATGAGAGCTAAAAATTAAGGATTCAAATCCCTATTAGACATTTTAATCATCTAATTTAATAAATAAATATAAATAAACTTTTTTTTTAAAAATAATTATAATAAATGATAAAAATTTGTAAATATTTTTATATTAAAAAACTATATGAGTTTATTATTTATATTTAAATATTTTTATTAAATAATATATGTTTAAATGTTTAATATGTTTCAATATATAAATATATTTTTAAAATAATTTTATATGCTACAAATTGTTATAAAAACTTCTAAATTATTATAGAATTAAAAATTTCACATGGTTCAAAATTAAGGTTAAGTTTATCTTTTTCTCTTTCCATTATTTTCTCTTTTAATTTTTGTCTCTCCCTTCAGAGGGCTGAAAAATATTCTTTTATTGATTATTAGGATAATTGTGGCATTAGTGGTGGAAGCATTGACCCCATTTTTCACTGTCATTTCTACAGGTCCTTTTTAGGTATTTAATATAATTAATTTATTATTTTATTGTATTTGAAATATGTAATTTGTTTGGCTTGACATGGCCCTTTTATTTATTATTTACCACTTTAAGTTATGAAATCGTTGGGATTTAGGTAAACCTATATTTTTGTTATAAAATGGTTGAGATAATGAAATGGTAGAGATTAAGATTGTTTAGGGCTTACTTGTATTCAAGAGGGACCCAAATGGTGAATTTGAGGGGAAAGAAGAAATGTTTTATTAACTGTAAGCAAATAATCATAGTAAACAAGTACCATGATGTGAGAGGGTTTCAATAGTTCCACCCTGTCTCTATCTCCTCATACCATTTATCTATTGAATCTATTTAGGATACTATGGATTATTTCCTTTTTAGACTAAGTTGAAAAGTCATTTTTTTGGCTTGTTCCAGTTTAATATTATTTAGGGTGGTGAACTTTTCCCTCATACTGCATCATAAATTTTAATGAATGAATGTTTGGATAACACTTAACATTATTATTTGG